>OY744476.1:81947808-82132808 GCA_963556175.1 Tipula confusa | reverse complement strand
TTTTTTTCGTTTATCTTAATCTGAACGATATAAAGTAAAAATTGTACGAAACATTTTCCATTTTCATCGTTAACATTTTCATCCGTTCATACATAATATAATGCAATCAAATGTTTTTTTTTTGTTTTGTTCCTGTATCCGGTACAGTCTATCAACATGCAAGGAAAAGAAATACTACTTTGTCGAAGGCAAACAAAATTATGCTTTATAATGTAGATGTATATCGTCACCCTATATCGTCACTTCACACTATAAATGGTGTGGAGTTGTCTTAGTAGTACTTGAGAAGTAGAGGGCTCAGCATTAAATCCAAATTGTTTCCGATCTGGAAGGTTTTAAAAGAGATCTACTCTATTAAGAACATATATTTACATTACTTCCCATATTCTCTTTAGGAGTAAAGTGGAAGGAATATCCTTTTTACTAGTTTAGAAATAAGAGGATACCGTTTCAAATGATTCTGACTTTTAAAGTATCCAGTCTTCAGAATTTTGGTAAGAATATATTACTTAAGTTGAGGTAAAGCTGTATCTTTAAAGTTTTAAGCAACTTCATGATCGACTTCATAATCGTTGTGAGCTTTTTGTTAAGATGCAAATTTTTTTTAAAGTTTTAGGCTGCATTGGATAGTTTCATAAAACACAAAAGTTTATGTGCAGCAAGTTTATTGGAAACAAAAGAGAAACAAAAAACATAGATGTTGAAAACAAATTCAATGATATCCGATTTAAAATTGATTTTAAACTAAAATTAAATGAAACAACCGTTAAACTGACACAATATGTTACAATTACAAAAAAAAATCTATTTGATATACCCAACTACTGTCAAACATTTTAATATTAATAAATTGGTTTCTCGTTCAACCGCTTCATATTGTAAAATATAAATATGTGAAAGCTTTTATCTACTTTGTTTCTGTCAGGTTATAATAACTTTTTGTGGATACACCAATAAAGTGGTCTTAGCATTGTACTGTCTTAATTTTTATATTACATTATTCAAAATGTTTAATAATTTTCCTCGACGTCTTTCAAACTAAATCAGTTTAACCCTTGTAGTGTATGCTCGGCCACCCGGGTGGCCAATTAAAAAAAACAGTGAATATGCTATTTGTAAAATACTTAAGTGTCATGTTTACATCAAATGTATAAATTTGACAAGATTAAAATAATATTTCGTCACAGAAATTGCATCTGTCTGGATGGCCACATTTCTTTTGGAACATAGGGTTTGTTTTTTTAATGTCCCGATACTATTGATAAATCCCAAAAGATCAATAAACGAGTAAGTGGCAATGTTGTAAAAAAATTGTCCGTTAATATATTCCTCCCAGGCCCTTTGAATGCGTGCGCATAGGTCCTTTACACACCGATCTCAGTCTTTAATTTCCTTGCCTGATGGTTGTTTACCCGTATATATCTGCTCCGTTATTGGGAGGTAGCGGCATCAAAAACCCACCTTGCTTTGACCCATATTTTGCCAGTTGAGATAGCATGCATATATACTGAGTATGGAGAATTTTGTTCCTCCTACATAAAAACATCTATTTTAATAATTAGGAATTCCTCGAAAAATACCTCGATAAGGAAATATTTCTTGGTCTACTATGACGCATTCAGAAGGTCTGTAACATTTGCGCAAATTTTCACAAGTTCGAATATTTCGCTTATAGCAGAAACTTTATCAGTTTGTAATCGGAATTACCACGTATTCTGATTGTCAAAGCCTGCGCAATGCAACGGAATCGATGTAGTAGTCCATAACACCTTCGTATGTACAATATTAGATTGATGAATACCAGTATTTATAAGAATAGCTTATTAGTTATCAAATCCTTTTTGGGTCAATAATTCCCACATTTTCTGCACTTTAATTCGATTTAGAATATTGTGTTCTGCGGAAACCACATGACATTTTTGTTAGTGTATCGAATGATTAAAAATTGAAGATACACTTGAAAGTATCTCTTACAGGTAACATTTTCGTCGATCACATTGGCCCATATCGTAGATTCCTGAGAATATTGTGACTCAATGTTTGCTATGAGAAGGAGTTTATCTCCATATCCAACCATCTTTACCTTTAAGATTACCATATCATTTCCAGATTCACATTCCACTGCAACTTCACTATCGCTGTAAATTTCTTCATCAGACACTTCAATTCGAAGTTCACAGTATTTGTCAATAATTTTTGAAAAAAGATTGGATACTGAGAAAGGCAAATTTTCTGATATGAATAATTTCCTTCCTGCATCACAGTAGGAATTTAGGAAATGAAAATATTCAGATTTGTTAGGTTCTTAATAGTCCTGATCGTTTAAATATCGTGCATATAGGTTTTAAGTGACAGTGTGGTTACTTTTCAGTTACTTGTTCTTGGGTCCATAAAAGGCCAAAATCTGCTGCTACTCCTAGCGGATCATAATTAAAATATATTTTTTAGTATTCCATATTCTTTTTGCCATTTACAAATGCTGTTAGTTCCACTGAATTAATTCTAATGACGATAATTTTCATAGTCAATGGACCAGTAAGAAAGGAGACTGTTATTATTTTTGTAAAGCAAAACTCATATTCTTTTGTATTTGGTACAAGAAAACGACCAAAATTGATCTCTGTGCTTAAAAATGGCAGCTCTAGTCCTTACACAAATATCATCTGTATATGCCAGTCCCTGCTTAGACTGGCGGTAAAAGACGTCTTGAGATGTTTAAAGTGTTTACGACAGCTGAAGTCTAAAATGAGATTAACGAGTATTGGAGATAATGCATCTCATTGCTTTACTATCCCAGATCTAATTAAAAAAATGTCTAATAGGTTGTTCTCAATTTTAGCACATCATTGTGACTGTATTACTGTCAGTTTACATACAATTCTTTATTTATATTAATTTTAAGTATGCTAATCTATAAATAATCTTCCAATGTCCACCACGCTTTAAAGCTTGATAATATATTCCAACTTACATCGTCATTTTCAATAGTTAAGAAGCCTGATTGATAGAGGGGATTGCAATAAAATGCATTTCTGAAAATTTTCGAGTTCAATACTTACCACCAGCATTTTATTTTTCAATTTATGTAATACATTATTTTCATGGCAATGCTTGATTGAAAAATTCAAAATTTTATTGTACAATTTGTAAGCCACATTTAGGCTCATATAAGCGAATAGCTGTTTTAATGCCCGGTAATGTTAATGAGACTTACGCTCCAAGATATTTTATTTTAAAAACCACACATGGGCCATAAATAATAAGTTAAATCCTTCATGATGCTTTACTATTTTCCACGTCTGCTTTAGGTTAGCTTCCACATGTGCTTTAAGTTAGGTCCCACAGGTGCTTTAGGGATTATTATCGTAACCCAACTACTCAGAAAGTTTTATAAGATAACTTAATGAGTACCGACTAACGTATAGAAATGCCAAAGAAATTTTACATCGCTCTCGTAGAATTTTGTTCAATAAAAAGCTATGTGGTCTGTTAGAACGTGTCTGTTAGAATCCACAAAACAAATCTACGAGCAGAAGTTTATCATTGAGTTCAAAATGTCTTTAATGAAGGAATAGTGATGCTATGCAATTATTGGCACAATAATAATTTTGCCGTCGTCCTTGGATGCTGCTATATGCACCATATGTTAGATGCTAAATGTTTATCGTTAGGGAATTTGGTAAACCATCTTTTTTCATACATTTACAGGAAATCCAAACGAGGATGAAATGCAAAATCAACTATTCCTTGGCCATGTCCTAATGATCTTATTTGTAGAGTATTTCGCTAAAAATTTAAAGAATTGTAAATTTTTGTTTGTATTCGTCAAAGAATTATAGAAACGTGGTATGTCATATTGCTATATGTCAGATGACCGTAAAGTTTCCAATATTCACAAAGTTATTCGTATTCAGATTTGTAGAATATTATTACAAAATATTAATTTGCATGGACCATGGGGTACTGAAAATCCCAGTTCAAGGTTTTTGCACGAAGAAAAATGTTTAAAAGGCTTTGCCGTATGATACTCGTAAGAGGATAGACCATAGCTTGCAATAACTTTCGTTACGCAAAAGTAAATTAGAAAAGGAATATTTTTATTTGCTAGCAAGTATATGGGTTGACCAGTTGAAAAGTAATTCTAGTTCTGTTTCTCTATGGCTACAAAAAGTAGCTTACTTTTTGATGAGGTTAATCTTGACCATATGTTTAGCATTGTAATTTCTCCTTGCCAGGAATTTATTTCACAACTGGTTAAAATAATCGATGAAATGTGGAGTTTAAAGCGTGTTTTGAAGGGCAGTTTACTGCTAATATTACACAGTTCCCAGACCATTCCTGAAAAAATATTTTCGGTCATTGAATGTGTTCTTCCTCGTTTTTATTAAGTTTGTAGTATTTTAACCTTTTTTTGATCAGTGCAGTTATTTTGATCAGAATAATGTAGTTCCTCGCATATAACATAGACATCACTCTGACTACGTCTGTATTCTTGGCACTTCATATTTGCTTTGCTTAGCTTCTTTGTTTAACATACATCATATTTAGCCGATGAAAAAGTAGGCTCTAAAAATAGCTAAATCAACTGCAGCTCCAGTATGAACAATTCCAGAATATAGGAGGGATAGGGAGGGGTAAACTATTCATCTAGTACCTGCCTCATTTTCAATTATGCTTCTAGGTAATAAAAGAGTAAGAGATGAGGGTAATATTCAAAAACTTATATAATTTATTCGAGGAAAAGCTATATTTTTGAAAAACTTTAATGAAGAACATTTTTCGCAGTTGCATTAAGGCTGCTTTGGCTGGTTACTTTATACCTTCATTTATTTAGGTATTTTGTTAAAAATGTTATTTTGTTTCAGTAATTTTCTTATAAAGCTACTCTAACTTTGATACTTACAAAGTAAACAATGGGAGGGCTTCCGGTCATCCCGCATACTGGTTATATATGGCTAATATATGTATGAGTAGTTACTTTACGAAGGTAGCCAGTCAGGGTTCGAATCAGTATCATGTAACTATAATCATGCTATCTGTTACCAGATTCTTTATGTCTTTTATATAACGGACACCAGATGTAAAGTGAAAACAACCATGCCCAACTAAAAGATTATTCAGATGAAAATTCACCCCTACATATCTCAATTTATCCATTTATACTCCAAAAAGCTAATTCGATGAGTAAAACGTCTTTTCTGTGAATGGTCTCGTTGCATCTGCCACTCGTTCAGATTTTTGCACGGATCATATTACTATTTGCTTTGTTTTTTCAATCCTAATGGCGGGAACACATTGTTAGATAACTACTTTGCTAATTTATTTACTAGAGCCCTGCATTGGATGAGTATATCTGCAGATATACACTACCCTCGGATTGAATCGGATATATCCACATTTATTCTTGCGGATGCGGATTGAATGCGGATACCAAAGTGTATCCGAATTTTAAGGATAAATAACAACGAAAAACTATATAAGCATCTCAGAGGAGTAAGTGCAACTGAAATATGGCTATATGAAGTAAAAGAACGCAGGCTACATTACCTAGCAAACAATTAGAAATTGAGCATTATGCTGTAGTTTTCCTACAGCCACTTCTTAAATATTTAACTATGCTCAATGTCAGTGAAAAAAATATGACATTAATTTGGATTGGAAACCAAATCTTTACTGGTACCGTTTCAATCGATATAGGTGAAATTTCATTATGTTCAGAATCACACATGAACAGCAGTATATCAAATAAATCAAAGATGAATTCGAATCTAACCGATTTTATTGTTTGTGAAAATGAATCGTTAGAAAACGAATTACACGTGTCTCAGAAGGCGGAAATAGTTCACGACCAACGCGATGACTTTCATCTTTTGGAAAGATCAAAAACTAAATTTTAGTTTTTGCGAATGCGGATGTGTGTGGATACGGATATAAGCATTTTGAACGAGTTGGATGCAGGTAATTTTTATTTATACCTTGCGCATGCGGATCGGATGCAGATACCAAAAAACGTATTCGCGCAGGGCTTTAAAATCTACTGGCGTCATTCTCGCTTTGAGACATATTGCTCCATCCGATAGACTGTTCAATATAGACAAACTACTAACATGCTTAACCTATAACCAGAAATCACTTGCTGCTTATATGAGCAATTATGCATAGCATTCGCCTAAATCGTAGTGCCATACAATCTAAAAGTTGCAATCACATTATTAAGCTATAATCTAAAACTTTGTCTAGCCAAACAAGTTTTAGCTACCCCCCTCCATTTAAAATCTATTGTTCACCCACTTTAAGGTTTATTCTTTTTATCCTTTTCTTACAGGAATTCAGAGCTATTTATGTCTTTTGTTCCGCAAACTGCAGTGCCCTTAGCTTGGCTTGGTAGAAGTGTTCTCTTATAGTCGTTTGAATATGTTTATCTCTAATATTTTACGAGCCATATACAGTAAGCTGATTGTACGTACGGTATAAAGCTGATTGTACGGTATGATCGTCGTGATATTTCTTTTCCATTTTTTTCATGGCTGCATTGGGATGAGCAAAACACATATAGATAAATAAACATCGTTCTTGCATTTTAAAAACCAAATTTAGTATCGCTATAGCAATATCTTAAAATAGTTACTTCCCACAGATCCAAACAGCAGCTCAACTTAAAAAATATGCTGCCCAAGTCTTATTATGAAACTTCTTGTATCGTTCGCATATAATAACAATGTCTGCGTTCAAATCATGAAATGTTTGCTATAGCTAGTCATGTGCAGCTTCACATTGGTTAAGATTTAGTTGGAACAACCTCTTCTTTTCTGTTTCATTTGCAGTGCCATCTGATATTTTGACCAATGGCCTTATCACTACAAAGCATTCATTTTGGATCGTTGCTGCAGCTCTTTTCAATATGACGCTCTAGTTTTAACTTCCTGTTCAGTTTAGACTAATCCTTCAAATTTCTATCTTGCTTAGCTTTGTAACTATATTCGAGTCATTTGAAACATTTTAATGGCTCGTTTATTACAATAATTCAGTTATTTATCTATCCCTGTTTCACTTTTGGATATAGCATTTTCTCATATATGCCTTGGAAAGCTAACAAGTGCCATTTGTGTCCTCATATTAGAAATTTTAAGCGTTTTTATAGATGCAAAACCTTCTGTTTTCAAAGCGATTCAATGCCTAATTTCTTTTACTTTTATAAGGGCTTCTTGTATCAAGGTTTTAATATCCGCTTCCTGAACTATACTTTTTCAGTTGGGATTATAAAACAGCTGTTTGCGGCTAGGGTCCAATACTTTACTTCGCTGTAAAACCAGAAAATTATAAGTCCGACTTTTTGTTCCTTATCAGTTTAGTATATGATGAACCTTCTACTTTTAATCAAAAGCGCTTCCGGTGGAGCTGGTTGTTTTTAATTTCTTTTTCGCCTTTTTACCACGCTTCTTTTCCCAGTTTCATTTGTTTCTAAAGTAACTTTTCAGATTAAAATTATATGCAAATAATTTTACATAATCAACATGAATCGTAGGAGGTCTATTAATTAATTCAAATTCACATTTCCGGTAAAATTTCCTGGCAGCAATATTTTCAAGATCACCTCACCATGACACAGCAATATTTTTTAATCTCCTACAAAATTGCTGCTATGCTATATGGAGAGCGATTAGGAAGAGGATAATTTAAAAAATTTCCTTTTTCCAAATTTCCATTCGAACAAAGATATAATATTTATGTGCATGTATATGTACATGTATATATATATATATATATATATATATATATATATATATATATATATATATATATATATATATATATATATAAATTCATATTAGTTATGTAGATATATACCGTGACAAAACGGAAGAGATTTGGAAAATGAAAGAAACTTTTTTAGGAAAAACTAAAATTATCATCATGCAATTTTATAATTTAAGAATAAACTAATTTTAAAGTATATTTTCTGGTAATTCGCTTTTCTTTTTTCTTTTTTCAAGTTTTCCTGCACTTAATGAGAAAAACGAATATCTTATAGAATTCTTGTTTTCGTACAGTATTCATTTTAGTTCTTTTTACAGTTGTACACTAAAGAAACAAGACAGAACTGAAAATACATTCGAGCTGTTTCTTATACTGCATGTATGTACGTGTACATACATCAAAATACATGAGAATAATTTTATAGTATTTGGATTTAATGATGTTGTTAAAAGTAAATTAAAAAGGATTTCCATGTTACTTTTATTTAATTCCGTTTATTTTTCCTTTGGAAACCTGAAAATGTTTTTTGCTATGTGTATAGAAATAAAAACGATATATAAGGATTAGGAATCCAGAACTTTATTCATTCGTTAGTTAGAACTTAAATATTATATACATATGAATACAAATGCAAATACCATATGCATTGCTCCATAAACTTGCTCTTCATAATTTTTGGAATTTTTAAATTTTCATATAAATTCTTGTATACGGTCAATGATAATTCAGTGTCGTTTAAATCATCACAAAAAATCTAGAAAATATATATTACAATGTAATCTCAAGGTAAAACGCAAAACGTACACCCGTTTTTACATAAACGTGGAAGGATAAGGCAGGATATCAGTTATTTTATTGAGATTAACCCGGTTACAGACACCTGGACGTCCAATAGTTAGTAAATTGTGGGCTAGGGAAAGGAAAGGTATGTCAGTAATGACAGAATTGGTCCAGTTTCCTGGTAGGCAATATTCATACTACTGTAAGCATAAGACAATCACGATTTTACTAAACTGTTCTGCTATCTGTCATATCAGAAACTCCATTAAAATCTATTAAAATAAAATCTATTAATGAACTAATTGCTCTTAGCCATAGGTTGTACTAAATTGAATTGACTTTCATCTGAAATTATAAATTGATTAATTCATAATATAATAATATAATTTCTGCAAGCCGTAGGCTGTAATAAATTTGATCAGTTTTCGCCTGGAAATACACATTTATTAATATGTCCCATTGTAGCTAAAAATTATTCTATGTAATAATAAATAATACAATAATAAAACACAAATAATCAACTAAATACAAATATAAAAACACAATAATACGAAAATATGAAAATATAAAAATATTATAAATAAAAATATAATAATATATTAGCACAACAATGCAACAATACAACAATACAACAATACAAAAATAAAATAACCCAAGTAACAAGCAAATACATCAAGCAATTGCAAGAAAATATTATTTATATTCACTTCACTCGACACAACAATACCGAAATTATTAAAAATAAGATTTTATAAACATTTAATAGAATAAATTTTAAAAGCATATTACAAATCAATTAAATTAACCGTTTTATGACAAATGCGTCATATAATCACCGAAAATCTAACTTATATACATTTTATTTGACACAAAACTTTAATATTAATATAAATTAGATTAAAAAAATTAATTAAACTTTAAAAATCATTTGAATTAACCGTTTTTTTGACAAATCCGTCACATAAATCTAATTTATATGCACTTTATTTGACATAAAACTTTAAAATTTATACAAATTAAATTTTAAAAAATATGAATAAACATTACAATTTTTTTTTTTTTTTAAATTACTTTTATTATTTATTATTTATAATACATATAAAATTTAAAATATCCTTACATATTTTTAAAAAATAAATAAATAAAATAAGCTCGTTGATCCTGACTGAGAAATAGCTCAGTATGGCGAATCAACTTTCAGATTACTATTATGCTAAGATACATACTTAAAACTTAAAAATATTATCTAAAAGTTAGAAAAAAGAATTAAAAATAAAAAATTAAAAATAACAATAACTATACAAAAATAAAGATCGAAAAACATCAAAATACAACAACATCAAATTACTCGTTTCCCCTACTATTTACACTCTTAAGCCGCGTATCCACTATAGAGTTTTTTACGTAGAGGTAGAGAAAACTCTCGCCTAGAGTAGTGTATACACCCTGTAGAGCTCTACAGTAGAGCTCTAAACACACTCTACGTGAGAGTTTTATTGCGTAAAATACTCTACAGTGTACATGCTATTGTTTTAGGTTTTGTAGAGCTCTACATTAGCTCTACACTCTATCTGTTTGATAAAGTTTTTTGCTCTACAGTAGAGAAAGAAAAATGTATAGGTTCACGTATTTTAAAATTGAATTGGTCATTTTTTGACAATTAAATATTTAATGATATTTCTATTTGCATTTCGATGGGCATTTGCTTTCAATATTGTTGAGATGTTTAAAATATTGTGGTTAATATTGTGGCTATAAACCTTATATACCTATACATATACTTATACCTAATCTTCTCCGGCTGAAATATATTTTAAAGGAGGAAGATTTTAAAAAGGGATTCACTACAAGTTTTAATCTTGAAATTATGGTAAATTACGGGTAAAATTTAGGCTATAATTTTTTTTTATCAAAAAAGACTCCGATCACGACATCCTAGTCTGATTAGGATACATTATATCCTAGTTAGATTTCAGGCTTTAAAAGCTGGGTTCCGCTCAAAAATATTACTTTCAAGAGCGAATTTCTGTCTTAGGGCTCCTTACAACTACTGATAAACGTCACAGGCTTTAGTCTTTATATGTTGTCAAACTTGCTGGTCAAGGTACTGTTAGTAATTCAATTCAAAATTCCTGAATATTGTTGCATCGCTAATTTCACTCGAGCACTTGACATTCGAAGGGGATACTTTGTAGAATTTTCTTTTCGACCTCATCCGATTAGTTTGGTAAAGCAATATGTTGTCTGAAGGTTTCCGTAAGTGCGGTCTTTCTTTTGAATGATCGGAATAACCAGTTGCAGTAACATATTGAAATTACTATATGACATACGTAGACAATTATCATAGGCGTTTGTAACGTTTCTCTTAATTTTATTCCTACGATAAAGTCCGGCGTTTTGCTTCCTTTTCGTGATCCACTCCAGCACCCAACACTTTCTGTTTTTCTTGTTTTCTTTTTCAAGTAAAAAAAAACTGGCACTAGCAGATTGTTTTTGGCAACAACTCATTTTAATTTGATTTTTTTTTTGATGTTGACGAACGAAAAACTGAAAATAAAATGTCTGAAAATAAAAAATTATTAATCGAAAATAAAATATAGTAGTAGCTGAGCGCTCTACCGTAGAGAAGAATAGCTCTACAGTGTATACAGTCTGTAGAGCGCATGGTAGAGCTCTACTTAAAATTTCTCTACTGCTACTCTACGGAAACCGGTAGAGTTGTAGAAACGCCCTATAGTGTACACACTGCTTGTAGAGACTCTACACTTTACACTCTACGCTCTACCGAAAAAACTCTATAGTGGACACTTGGCTTTAAAACCAAAAGAAGGCCAACATTACAGCATTTTTAGTAGATCTTCCACGTTTTTAATGTTAATTAGCCAAGACTTTAAAAGTTTCAAAAGAATTTGCGTGCTATTATCATTCTTAATATAACTTGGTATTTTATTGTACAGATAAGGTGCCATATACATAAAACTTCTACGCACACGTTCTTGTTTAATTGGTGTCACACAATGATTAGCATATCTTAAGTTATAGTCAGTTACTTTAATATTTCGATTTTCACTTCTAAAAAACAGTTTTAAAACTTTATAAATACACAAATGACGAAGCTCAAGAATGTCTGAATTACAAAATAAAGGAAACGAGGGTTACATACGGGACCTAGAGTGAATAATCCTCAAACAGTGCTTTTGGCCAATCACTAAGTTTTTAATATTCGAAAAGTAAGTCAAACCTCAGCACACTATTCCATACTGAATTCGGAAACATTTGAAGAACTATTCAAGGACAAAAACTACGGTGTTGATATAATTTTCGAATGGAAATTAGCATTTCTTTAATAACGTTATTAACATTCGTTTTCCAATAACAACTGCTGTTAATATTTAAACCAGATATTTAAAATTTTGCGTATGATCAATTTTGGCACAATTATGATTGTGATGAAATTATTCATAGGAGTCTAGTCATCGACTCCAGAGAAAAAAACATTAGTTTTGTTTTGGAGTTAATGGCCATATAAAAGGCATCAAACCATTCTCGTAGTATTTTTAAGTCGAATAGGAGGTTTACTCCATCTCCAAATAACTTGTGACAGAATATAAAAATGCAATATCATCGAAAAAATAGAGTTTATATAGATGAGGAAATGTAGTGGACCTAACACCGAACCCTGGGAGACGCGCGAGTTCACCACACCCTCGAAGCTAAATGAATCATTAATCTTCACTGCTTGAAATCTATTCTGTAAGTAACTTTGAAACCATTTTAGACCGATTCCGCGGAAACCAATGATTTTAAGCTTATGCAGTAGGATTTCATGTGTTAACCGTGTCGAATGCTTTTGTTATATCGACAAATAGTGATTCAACCTTTTTGTTTTTGTTGATGTTACCATAGAGAAACTTTTCAAAATATATAAGAGCAGCCTCAGTAAAACGCGTAGGCATAAAACCAAACTGATTAGCGCTTAATAATTTAGATTTTCTTAAATACGCCAGCTTTCTAGTTTTGACAATCAACTCGAATATTTTAAATATACTCGACAAAAAGCATAGCGGACAAAAAGCATAGCGGGCGGTAGTTATTAGTGTCCAAAGTTGACCTTTTTTTATGGAGTGCTTTCGTTGTGTCTTTTTTAAGTTTATCAGGGAAAAAATTGTGTTAAAGCTTAGACTAAAAATGTGTGATAGAACTTTACAAATATAGTTGCTGATTTGTTTGGCCAACACATTGTTTAGACCGTCACTGCCAAGTGATTTTTTATTCTTGAGCTGATAAATAGAAATTTACATTAATATCGGTGGAATAGAAGAAGACATTTTTATTAGAATTGTAAGAAGACGTTACAAGATTTCGATAGTAGGTAATAGTTCTGCGATGTGGTATATTGGATGTTCATTTAAGACGTATATCTATAAAAAATTTGTTTAACTCATCGCAGATTATTTTTTCTTCAGTGATAAGTATGTTATCACGAGTTAAAATCTTCTTTATACCACTATTTTATAACAAATCTCCATTGAGCTTTCGCATTACCACGGTGCAAGTTAAAATTAAATTTAAAGTAATTGATTTTTGCTTCATTAACCATTCTTTTAAATTTTTTTTCTAATTTACCAAAATATTTCTCAATTTTGAATTTGTTGGATACTTCGATACCATCAAACCATCTTGTAATCTACTTGAATTAGGTCTACTACTCTGACTTATAATTTCATCAAGACTTAAACTAAAGGATTCATAGGCAGTGTTCTAATTCATAACAGTATAGACGCTATCCCAAGATACGTTGTCCAAAAGCATAAGACACTTATAATCACTAGTTGAGTTAGATTTGGATTTAGTATGACGATCCTTCACAAAACGATTACAGGTTATTTTTAATGATAATAAATTATGATCACTAATTATTTTACTATTAGTCGTTGACGTAATTAAATTTTCTGACGGATCCGATCTAAAATATATGTGGTCGATGCCAATAATTCTAGTGGGGGAATTAATAAGAGACGCGAGACCGAAGGACGACATTAGGAAAGGGTATTCATTGATAGCATTATTGGTATCGAGAAGATAATTGTTAAAGTTGCCTAACGCAACTAAGTTTTTAGCCAAAATTGAGTTTA
Organism: Tipula confusa; assembly: GCA_963556175.1. Classification (NCBI taxonomy): domain Eukaryota; kingdom Metazoa; phylum Arthropoda; class Insecta; order Diptera; family Tipulidae; genus Tipula; species Tipula confusa. The sequence continues at coordinate 82,119,135 of OY744476.1, read as the reverse complement.
ATAAAATTTTAAATTCAGCAAGAAACCTGTCAACTTGTTTTATAAACTGAAATATCATTAACCACAATATTCGCCAATAAGCAATCTGCTGTACTTAAATTATAACAAGCTTTATTATTCACGTTTACTGATTCATCGTAAAACACTGCAATTCCCGTTGAACGATTTTTGTCATTGCAATTTGCATAAAAATTATAGTTTCCAATATTATAATTTCCCGCTTCGTTTGAGTTGATCCGTATCTTGGTAAGAAAACACAATAAAGACTTGACCTCAAAGTTTCCTCAAAGTTTTGTAGGATGATGTATTTAGATTCTAAAAAATGAGAACTGTTATTAAAATTATCATATGTTTGAGGAGTTTTTTTTTTTTTTTTTTTTTTTTTATTATTATTACAACTGACTTATTTTATAAGTCATCTAGCAATTTTTCTATCTTAATTTAATTCACATTTGTTGGGATAAAGCCCAATGGCTAGTCCCAAAGATAAATATAATTATTTATTTAAATAAATATTTGCTATAATATAGTATTATTTTAGTTTGTAATCACTAGATCCATTGGTTTGGTTCTTTGTAAGCGTCGTATTGCTATCGGACAGTCCAGCATACGATGGATTTCGATATTCTCATGTTGTTGAAGGCGTGAATCATGTTTGGCAGCATAAACTGCAATTACTTCATTGATGTCTTCCATCTTTAAGTCACGGTGCAGCTCTTCATTTCGAATGTACCACGGGGCATTTACAATATTCCGAAGTACTTTATTTTGGAACGTCTGAATTATCTTAACGTTTGTTTTCTTAGTACAGCCCCAAAGCTGTATTCCGTAAGTCCACACAGGTTTCAGAGTTTGCCGATATAGGAGCAATTTATTATGTATAGATAGTTCCGAGTCTCTACCTATGAGCCAATACATTTTCCTGTATTTGATGTTTAATTCGTTCTTTTTATTTTTGACATGTTCTTTCCATTTAAGTTTGGCATCAAGCGTCATCCCTAGATATTTTGCTGTATTTGCATAAGGGACTTGTTTAGAGTTTATTACGATTGGTATACTGACATAGTTTGTTTTATTAGTAAAATTCACATGAACCGATTTTGTTTCATTGAGCTTAATTCTCCATTTCTTCATCCAGTTACTAACTGTATTAATTGATGTTTGTAATTTTTATGTAGCTTGCGTTACATTACTCCCAACTGCCAAAATTGCTGTGTCGTCAGCAAATGTAGCTATGGTTGTTTCTTTCATTAGTGGTATATCTCGTGTGTACAGGAGGTACAAGATGGGGCCTAAAACGCTTCCTTGCGGCACTCCTGCTGAAATTTTCTTTAGATCCGAATATTCATCTTCATATTTTACACGGAAATGCCTGTCGGTTATGTAAGATTTTAGGATTTCATAATACTGTTTGGGAAGATCGCGATGTAACTTGTACTCTAATCTTTTATGCCATACACGATCAAATGCTTGCGCTACATCCAAGAAGAGGCTTGAACATATCTTTTTCGTTTCTAGAGTACGTTCTATAATATCTGTGATTCTATGAACTTGCTCTAGGGTCGAATGTTTTTCTCTGAATCCAAACTGATAAACAGGTATAAGATCATTATCCTTTATTATAGGCTTTAGTCTCTTCAGAAGTAGTTTTTCAAATATCTTCGATATAGTAGGAAGCAGAGATATTGGTCTAAATGACTTTTTATCGTTACTGTTTTTGTTTGGCTTTAAAATCATGATCACTTCTGCTACCTTCCACTGCCTTGGAACGTATCTTAATCTAAACACAGCATTGATTATGTGCAGAAGTTTGTGTATTGCTTTGTCTGGTAGTTCTTTTATAATTTGCCCAGTTATTAAATCAAAACCAGGAGCTTTTTTCGGATTTACACTTTTTATTTCTTCTTTTAACTCACGGAGAGTTACAGTTTGTATTTCAAGCTCATTTGATCTGTGTACAAAATTAACATTTTCATTCGCAGATTGTCTGGGTAGTGGTTGAAAAGTTTCTTCGAGGTGTCTCGCAAACAGATCCGCTTTTTGCTTACTACTACGAGCCCACGTACCATTATCATTTCTAATAGGTGCTGTTGAATTTTTTGGTCTCTTGATCGATTTTGTTGCTTTCCATAAGGAGTATTCAGTGTCTTTTTGACCAGTAAGTGAAGATAAATATGATTCTATTGTTTCATTTTTTACTTTCCTGATAATAGATTTCAGTTTTTTACATAAGTTATTTAGCTCGGTTTTATTAGCTGCAGTTCGATTTATTTGCCAGAACTTACGTGCTTTACGTTTTTTAGCCACCAGTTCTCTTACTTCGAGTGGATAATTTGTGCCTCTAATGTTATTTGCAGGTTCGCGTGGAGTGCTCTGCCACGCTGCTTGCTGTATATTTTCAATTAGTCTGTCAATTTCTTCCTCAATGTGCATAGATCTTCTTATTGGCACTTGCAGTTTGATATTTTCATTTAACAATTCACGAAAAAGGTTCCAATTAGTGTTCCTGTTGTAAAATCTTGGTGATATTTCTTTTTGAATAATAGTTTCGTGGAATGTCATGATAACAGGAGAGTGATCTGATGTAAGGTCTTCATTATTTTCAATTCGTATGTAGTTGTCAGATATTCCTTTTGATACATAGAAATCTATAAGATCAGGAGTTTTGTTTAGATCTGTTGGCCAGTAAGTAGGTGCGCCACCAGATTGGAAGTCGCATTTTATTTTTTTGGCTGCTTAAACAGTTCTCTTCCTTTTGGTGTTGTAATTCTGGAGCCCCAAAATGTGTTTTTTGCGTTGAAGTCACCTCCAATAATGAAACATCGTCCCAAAGAGTGAAAAAGTTCTTCATATTCTTCTTTTTTTAAGTTATAGCGTGGTGGACAGTATATAGCTGAGATACTTACATGTTTGTTCTTAGTTTGAATTGTGATTGTTGTCACTTGCATGGACTCAGTTTCAACCTTCATTTCTTCATGGTGTTTTATATTATTTTTAATGAAAATGGCAGATCCCCCTCTTGCCCTTTCTGCTAGATGAATAGCATGGTAGAAACTGTACCCACGTATTTTGCAATATGAAGATCTATTAAAATGGCTTTCAGAGATTAAACATATGTCAATTTTTTGCATGTTTAGAAATATTTCTAGCTCAGGTATATGATGGATTAGCCCATTTGCATTCCATATTACTATTCTCAGTGTTTGTAAATTAATTTGTATTTTTGTTCACGTTGGAATACTGCGATGATAGAGTTTTCAATTGGTCAAATATAAGTTTATTTATATCAGCTTGCTCGTCAAGTTTTTTACTTAAAGCTTCTATGGTTTTGATGAAATCTATTTGAACTTGGCCAGTATTATTTACTTTTGTGGTTGATTCTTGATTTTTAGCAACTTCTGCATATGATGCGTTACCTCGCAGATTGTATAACCCCTTATTGTTCGGTTGGTTTGTTGTACCAGTGTTTCTTTGATTTTGCACAGAATTTCTTGCACGGTTTCTAATTTTTTGCAATTCTTTAGCTACTTCACAACCACGATAATTTGCAGGGTGTTGTCCTTTACAATTTATGTATGTTGCTGTAGTGTTTCTGTCTAATGTACACATGCTCGTGAGATGCTTACCAGCACATTTGACACATCTTGCGTCACGCCCACAATATTTCTGGGTATGATTATAACTTTGACATTTTCTGCATTGGACTATCTTTGAAGTATTCTTTCTCATTGGCTCTATTCTAACTTTCATGTTTTGAATTGCTCGAATATTATATATCTTTTTTTGAGGAGTACGATTGCTTTTTCAGACCAAAGGGATATTATTTAGGTTAAAAGATGCCATGTTTTTTAAGGTTAAATAATTTTTCCAAATCTTCCTTTGATCTAACAAAAACAATCAGTTTCCCATGATAATTCCATTCCGGGTTCATAAAAACTTAAAATTCTTTGATTTCTTTACTACTTTTGCTTAAAATAGTAATGAGCGGCGAAAAATTGTGAGATCTTTATTGATAAAAGTGACCCTTTCGTTTAACTGCTTTAGTTTTTTAAAGTTGCTTGATTCTGCTTTAAGAATGCTATCGATAATAACTCTATTGTTGAACTTAATCAGCAATGGTGGTAGCTTTGGCTTTTAATTGCTGATAACTGATAATTTCTCCTGAAATAAATACATTTAAGCCCTCATTGAATATATTAATTACTGTTTGCTCAGGTGACGATGACACTGTTTTTAATCCATGACTAACAAGTGAATTATTTCTGCTTTGTTAGTTTAGATACGGTTTTCAAGGTACGCTATGCAATTGATTGGTTGATTCTGAATTTTTTCAACATTTTTAAGTTTATCAAATGCCAAGGTTATCGTTTTAATTTGTTCTTGTATTAGAGTGAAATTTTTATTAGCTTCAGTTGAATTTATTAGCAAGTTATATTTAAATGCTTAAATTTCATCCATGATTAGAGAAAGCGTTGATTTTATATCGACCGTTTCATCTAATACATGAGTGGTATTAGGCGCACTAAATCTGTCGTCTCCGACAGTAACACGCATGTTTTTTTGAAGATTCACGCATTGTTCGCATTGCCATTGTTTCCTGGTTTTTGCTAAGAAGTCAATATCCACTGCGCTCTAGTTCACATATGCTCCGTGAAACCGCACTGAGCTCACAAATTGAACACATTTTTTTATTAAGAATCACACAAAATATTTAACTTATAGATTGAGATAGTAATTTTTTTTGGAGATAATAATTTTAGACTTGATTTCACTTTGTCTTCACGAAATAAAACACATTTATCAATTTTTAGAAAATAAAAAATTATTTTAAAATTCCATTTAGTCTGATGTGCACCCAATGACAGTCAGACGAAAAGTCAATTGAATTAACCGCTTTACAATAAATACGTCATACAATTGCCGATAATCTAATTTTTATACACTTTATTTGACACAAAACTTTAAAATTAATATAAATTAGATTTTAAAAAATTAATTAAACATTAGAAATCCATTGAATTAACCGTTTTATGACAAATAAGTCCACACCATGTCGCAGTTTACGTCTTTGATTGATTGATTGATTGATTTTGAATGTACTGCCAAGCATTAAGCAGGATATCCCGGAAAGCGCCGGGCCCACAGTACACCCGTTTTTACATATACTTGGAAGGATATGGAAGGATACTAGTTAAATTATTGAGATCGACCCGGTTACAGACACCTTGGCGGCCAATATTTAGTAAACTTTTGTGGGTTAGGGAAAGGAAAAGTATGTTAGTTATGACTTAATTGGTCCGATTTCCCGGTATCCAATATTCAAACTACTGTTAGTGTAAGACAATCACATTTTTGTTTTACTGCTCTGCATTCTGCCATCTCTTATCAGCAACTCCAATGTGCCACCATTCATCTGTAATCTGCAAAGGTTTCCTGAAAACAAAATCTATTAATGAACTAATTGCTCTTAGCCATAGACTGTAAGAAATAGAATTAATTTCAATCTGAAATCATAATTTAATTAATTATAATATTATAAAATTATAATTCTAAAATCCATATGCTGTAATAAATTGGATTAGTTTCCCTTGAAATTCGTTCCGTTGCGTTGTTGCTAAAAATTAGGTGTTAATTTAGTACCGTACTATAGTGGTAATATAAACCATAATATAACATTACAAAGATATGAAATAATATAAAATATATTAATATAACAATATAAACACCAAAATTCAAATCTGAAACGTAAGAATATACAGAATATAAAATATAAAGATATAGAAATTAATTAAATAACATCGGCATTTGTACGCAAATTAAATGGAGCAGCGATACTTGATTCAACACTTATTATTTCCCGTCGCTTAAGATCTTCGTTAAAACATGTAATTTGTAGGAGAAGCCGGCATCCATCATCTTCGGGATGATAGCTTTCAACAACATCACGTATTTGAGCATACGGATATTCTTTTGGGTTTAATACAAAATCTTCAGAGCTTTTCTGGTACAGATATAATTTTTATAACTTCATTTTATTAAATAAAATTGATCTTTCAACATAAAAATTTTAATTTAAACCCTAAAAGAGACCACCCAAATATTACGCAGACAAAACTTCTCTACACTCCAACAAAACTAAAAGATCCTAAGAATACAAATTTTACCTTAAAAAATAATAAATTTAGTGTTATTAGTTAATTTAGAAATATTTTATCTATTTAATATATTTTATTTATTTGTATATACTACAAATCGAATTTTATTAAAATAATTAAACAATTGGATTCGATCGAATCCATCGTTTTAATTACACAATGCACTTGCATCAAAATCCACTTTATATTTACTTTTCAGCTTTAAACTAGAAATGTAGAATTCAAAAATTCAAAAATTTAAAAGTTCTTAAAAAATTCAAAATTTTAAAAAAAAAATCAAAAATATTTACGGATATAGCCGTTTAAAGATTTGAAAAATCAACTTAATCGGAGAGCTTTGAACCAATATTTTTCTGGTAGGTCTAGATATGTAGAATTCAAAAATTCTATTTTTAAGTCGCTGCGAAGCTTAGTTTCCGAGATATAGCCGTTTAAATATTTGAAAAATCAACTTAATCGGACAGCTTTGAACCAATATTTTTCTGGTAGGTCTAGACATGTAGAATTCAAAAATGCCATTTTTAAGTCGCTGCGAGGCTTAGTTTCCGAGATATAGCCGTTTAAAGATTTGAAAAATCAACTTAATCGGAGAGCTTTGAACCAATATTTTTCTGGTAGGTCTAGATATGTAGAATTCAAAAATGCTATTTTTAAGTCGCTGCGAGGCTTAGTTTCCGAATCGTTTAACTAGATCATCAGAACTATATCGGCTTCCCAATTTTGCTTTTGAAACTGCCTTAAAAAGTGCTTTTTATAAAGGTATTACCTTCTATAAAAATTAAAATCCTTAAAATCAGCCAATCAATATAAAAGTTATCTGAAAAAAGAACTATTTGAAGAATTCTTCCTGGAATATAATATCGCTCATAGTAGTTAAAATCTCTACTATGAGCGATAAGGAAGCCACAAACGATTATAAAATACTATGGTTCGTCCACATGCACAGGGAGTCTATTATGAAATTTTTTACGATTTCGTAAAGTACGAAGTCATAAAATACGATCGGCGGTGGATTTCTCTATTGTGAAACATTGTTCTTGATCGTAAATTTTAAGACTATGAAGTATGTCATTTTGTATTATTTTTTGAGGAAATAGACACCCGTAACAAACTTCATTTCTTTAGTTTTGTGTTTACTGTCAAAGTGAAAACAAGCGCCATTTAAGAATTGATTTCCAAATCTGTTTAGTTGTGTGTATATCAATTTTTTTATAAATAAAAATTAATTATAAATTATAAAACAATAAAAATGTTAATTAAATTATAATTTCTAATAAACTAATTCATCAAATCCATTTAAAAAAATAATATATAACTTACATTTCAAAAAGTAAATAAATACAATCCTTAATCGTAAAGATTTAACTTGTTGCACTTTCAAATCTTTTTGTTAAATATAATATCCGTCACATGGATAGCAGTCGGTTTGTTTTTTCGGAAAATACGATTATGTTTTTTTTTTTGTAATTGCGCGAATTTAACGATTTTGGGATTTTACGAGAGAAAAAAAAAATCATAATAGAAATATCCGCGGCGGATCGTTTTTTACGAAATCATAAAAATTTCATAATAGACCCCCATATAAAAGTACATAAGTTAATATATTGGTCGCTGGATCATTGATCGTTGCAGAGATCGGACGTGCTTTGTTCGTTCTCTTCATTTTATAATTTTATAATTTATTATTTATTTAATTTAATTTTAGATTCAGTGTGTGGAGTGTATAAGAAAATGTTTTACAAAAAAATAATTAATTAATTTAATTTAATTTATTCTACTAAGCAAGTTTTTAAATTTGTATATAGAATATTTAGTGTAAAACTAAAGTGTTTTGTGAAAATCGATATTAAACTATTGTGATAGGAGTGTGTGTGTGTGTGTGTGTGTGTGTGTATTTATTATGTAATGGATTACATAATAATTATAAATGGAACTCTGTCGCTTTTCCCAGATTACAGGTAGTATTTGCACTATAGTAATATTCCATTTATTAGCAGTTATTAGTTTATTAAATCGAAAAGCCATCATTTTAGATTCCTATACAAATTATAATTTTATTCAGTGTACAGTTTTTGTTGCCTTCTTGTTGTCTTTGTTTGATCTTTTTTCGCTCGATTTTTTAATGGGAAAAAACGAACAAAATTTACCATGGTGTATGCATGTGTTATTATATACATGCTTGTTACATGCATGCTCTCTATATAGTCACACCATGTCGCAATTTACGTCTGACTATAAATTTCCTTGGACAGATATACCTCACAGATATTTTAAGGATTTAAAATCTTTTTTTTTAATTATACTCAAAAATGGTGCATAATAATAATAGGTTATCTGTGACACAAACGTTTAAATTATTAAACGATTGTTTAAAAAGAGACACTTACAATCTATTGAAGCATTTTGCATTAACTAAAGCCAATTATATGGAGGCTTTCCAAAAATTAAAGGACAGAGTACGATGAAGAGAATTATATAGTAAACTTGTATATTCGGAACTATCTGGATATTTCCCATATCAAAATATGATGAAGTACTTTGAGCGTTAAAAGCAATGGAAAGTGAAGCTGAGTCTCCAGCATTTCGGAATTTAAGCATTGATGAACATCGTAAAATGTTCAGACCCCATTTTTATTTTATTTTAAAGATAAAAAAAAAATGAAAATGGCTGGAATCACAAATCTTGGTGTCAGTACCGTTTAAAACACTACCATCAACTTGAATGTACAAGACATCGTTCTTCCAAACGTATAACGTCACAACTGCTATTGATTGAAATAGATATCGATGAATTAAACCATTTGGATAAGTAAGAATTTCATGATCCAAATATTGACTTTTTGATTGTATTAGAAGGCATTGGTGTCTTTTGGGCCAACTACAAAATACCGTAATCTCTGGAACTTATCTCAGGATTTTTCTAGCCGAAATTCACGCCATCGAAACCTGCGTCTCAACTTTTATGACTAAAGGTCTTAAAGACGCCTCCATCCACATTTTCTCCGACAGCTAAGCAGCATTGAAAGCATTGGCTTCTAACTTCCTAGATTCTAAGTCAGATAAAAGCTGCTATACACTGCTACAATCTCTCTCTTGTCATAACAAAGTTAGGTTGTGGTGGGTACCTGGTCACAGGGGTACCACTGAAAATTAGATTGCTGACAAGCTTGCGCGGGCAGGCTCCATAAGCCTACACAATTAGTAAATTGAAAAAATGCAGTGCTTGACCTATTGGAAATGTATTTCCGGCATTAGGCAGGCCAAATCTTTGATCAGGCCATTTCATCATAAAGACTTGGCGGTTAATTTAAATAAAGGAAATATTTGGAAGCTAGTGAGTTTTTTTCAGGTCACTGCAACCTGAGATATTATTTGAACAAAATGTCCTGTCCACAGAGACGAAATGCCGACTCTGTTTGGAAGAGATAGAAACTACAGAACGCATCATTTTGAAGAGAGGTATTTGACCCCAGAGAAATGTAGATTGACCTCTACAAGCAGCATTAGGAAGGTGGAGAAGCTCCTGGACTAACAAATCCCAATAGCACAAAAGATCTTTCAGGTCACAGTGCTAGCCGTTTTGGGCAGGGAATAAAATCAAAAACCAACAGCATTTTCTTTAACTGGGTGGTTGTTAGCAATAAATGTAAACCTATACATTTTTGGCTGTTAAACACTATAACATTGTGTCCATTTTTTAAATTAGTATTCTGTTTTTTTAAAAAAATATTGAATTTAAATATTTACCGACTGATATAAAGAATGAAATGAATTGATATCTTCAGTGATCGGACTTGCATTAGTATACATTACTGCCACAAGATATTCTTTAGAATTTATTATGGTAATCATATATCGTTAATTTAAAAAAGTACCTCGTACATCATAATTTAATTCTTGAACTGAACTATAACACCCGGTATTTCAAATTTCTTCAAATGGGTAACTAAAAACATGACAATTATTTTACATATTTGCTATGTGATTTACACGTCTTCTCGTCGCTTTATATTCATTTGCACGATAGGAGGTGGTATATCAATTTTTCATCAAGATGAATTTTAATGTTTGTCTGCTTTCCCTGGCTGATTCATATTCATAGTTTAGTTGTATTATAAATTTTATACTTTATAATTTCTTCGGTTCTTCTACTCGTATTTTCCTTTATTAAACTTTAGTCACTGTATTTTAAGCGCTAGGATAAAGGACGTTAAATATGTATACGGTGATGGAAACATTGCTATAAATAATTGGAATTATCTCGTCTCTGGCATGGCCCGTATTTTATTAGTCTATAAGATTTTCCACCACTGTATCCATAATTTTATTTAATTTAAAAATATTATTATTTATTTAGAATTATGTTGCACAATTTTTTATCTCCTGTGTTTTATTTATCATAAGTCTGTCCCTTGTAAACTGCACATTAACTGGAAAGAAATTGCAAATATATCATAGAGCATACCATGAAGGTGTGTAGAAAAATTACTAGTTATCCTAATTAAAAGTAGAGTTACCGTTTTGGTATTACTAATTAAAAGTTTGATTATATTTTATAATCAAAATGAACGGGATCTGGCATAATAAACTATCTAAAAGTTCAGAAAGTTGCATTGTATCATCGCGCGTCACTCTAAATGTTTGACAAATAATAAAAAAATGAAACGGATTTTCATGACATTGCTTGCCTGTTTTAAAACATTTTCGCAACATTGACTTCGCATTGTACTTAGTTGAATTTCTGTCATTTAGATTATAGAAAAGCAAACCAAAATAGCATTTCCGAAGGACTGAGTCATATGCTTGATGAAAATCCAAGAACATCTGAAGTACAAAATATTGCTAAAAATATAGAAAGAATTGTGAGGACAATTGTAAAATAGTTATTCAGATGTTTCGTGCAAATTCATATAATTCGCTAGAACTATATGTATAGAGTTACTTAAATTCTCTAACAAAGCACTAGGTCACTACGAAATAATGAGAAGAGAATTAACTTAAAACAGAAATTTTCATCAAATTCCTCATTAGACTAAAACTGAGCATTGCGCCGTACACTCACCTACAAAATCTGAGTATTCCCGGTTGTTACCCGTTGAAGTCCTATAATAAACCGCTAATTTAAAGCATTCTAGTTTGAATATAAAATGTGATTGCTTTAAATAACCTGAAAAAATGATCGAAAGTGGCGTACCATTTTTTTGTGATTCAGTGGTTTTAGCAGTTCAGACAAAATATTGGCAACTACATTATCTTTCGAATGCGAAATGTTGTTTTCATCATCCGATCATTTTTTCTAGAGATATTGGTCATAAAACGGTTAATTCAATTGATTACTAAAGCGGCCCATACACAATTCAACATGTTGACCAACTTGGTTGATGCTTTGTCACACACTTATTCGACAAGTTTATCAACTTCATTTTTTTAAGGCATTGATGTGTTAAACATATATAAAAGTAATTTTTTTTTCCAAATTAAAGTAAAAGATGGCAATGAAACATAAAACTATTACGTTGATAGTTATTGATGAAATTTGTAATGAAAATGAAAATATAATTAAAAAAAAAACAAAAGTAGACAAAAGAGTGGACAAAACTATTGAGGAAAATAAGCGAAAGTGAGCCAAATGATTTCTTTAATTATATGCGAATGAGTGAAGAAAATTTTTAAATTCTTTTGACAAAAGTTAATCCATTAATATAAAAAAATAACACCTGCAAAAACACGACTGTCAATTACATTGAGATTGGTAGCCACAGGAAATTCTTTCGAGAACTTAAAATTTTCCAATGGAGTATCGCCACAAGGAATTGGAAAAATAGTAATTGAAACATGCGAGGCAATTAACTTTGTGTGGAAGGAAAATATAAGAGTAAGTTCTAAAAGATTATTTTTGGAATTAAAATTTACAATCTCAAATTATAATTATTTAAGCTTCCCAGAACTGCTGAAGAGTGGAAAGCGGTGCCTGAAAAATTCCTTCAAAAACAAGCTCCCTCAGTGCATAGGAGCTATCGAAAAACCGGCAAAATCAGGATCTTTTTATTTTAATTATAAAAAGACATTTAGCATTGTTCTAATTGCAACAGTTAATGCCGATTCTGAATTTTTGATGGTAGATGTGGTCACTAATGGATACTGATGGATTTCAGATGAAGGAGTATTCGCAAATACAAGATTTTATGAAAAAATAGATGAAAAAATTCTTTCTTCGGACCCTTCCGTGGTTGTGCTTGGTGGAGATGTTTTACCATATGTTTTAGTGGGTAACGATGCATTCCTTTTGCGACAGGATCTATTAAAACCATATGCCCATGATAATTTAACTAACGACGAAATATTATTTAATAGAAAACTAAGCTCAGCGAGAGTAAGAGTTGAGAACGCATTTGGAATATTGGTATCTCGTTTTCGCCTACTTTTAACGACAATCAATTTATCTCCTGAAAAAGTAACAACAATAATTTGAACATGTTGTTATATTCATACCTACTTGAAAAAGCAACAAGATCGTTCCTATATTGAGACTAATACAGAATCATTCGCCGATACTTCTCAACAAGATCAATTGTATGGTTTATCATCATCTACATCACCAAACTCTAGCATCCAGGCAAAAAACATTCGAAATAAATTATAATTAAAACAACTAAATGATTTTTAAAAATATTTTGATATTAATTAACTATATTGCTTATCATTTAGCAGTTCAATGACGTCCAGGTACTCTTCATTTTCATACATTCATCTGGTGAAACGTAAATTATTTCGTTAGATAAAATTACTGGCCGATTTATAGTTCGAGCTGATGCTGAATACTCAAAGTTGAATGATCTTGAAGTTGGTGATCTGCTCATTACTGGACATACAGATCGAGATGATGATAGTGTAAAGGAACTATTAATTGACAATTTGTTTAATTATCCCAACAGCAAAGCAAATAGTTTTTTATTTTCACTTAATTTCCGAAAAGAGCAAGCCCATGCTTCAGCATAAATCGAAGCTCCATCTTTTTGACAATTTAACAGCCTTTTGGAGGAACTCGTTTCTTTCTGTTTTTTTCATTTGATGTTTTTTTTTTGTTCTGGCTAAAGTTATAAAAAACAATCAGAAGATTTAAATAATTATTTTTATTTGAATATAAAACTTACCGAAAAACAAAAGCTATCACTATCAAAATCATCCATAGAAGATGTTCCAGACATTGGCGTTTCATGGTCTCTTAAAAAATCCAAAAGTTGAAAATACCATAATGATGGCACATATATATCATCAGCTTCTGCTCCAGATTTTTCACTTTTTATTTGTTTTTTTAGCTCCCTGCGATAACAGGATCTAATATTAGTCATTTTTGTTTTTAATTTATCGATGGTGGCATCATTTTGACTAATTTTATAAGTCACTAATAATTTTTTCCATCCGTTATTTTTTAAAAATTTATATTTGTAATTTTCATTTGTTTATTGCCATAAATACGGCAATCGTTTATATTCTTCGAATAACATTTTCCAATTATCTGTATTTGGCACACTCATTTTATTTTTTGTTGATAATAAAAACTATATTTTGAAAAACTTAAAATAAATTTTCAAAAAAACTTTACACTCTAATTTTTGAATACTTTTGAATTTTTGACAGTCAATAGCTGATTTTTTGTAAAGTTGACGGTCAATATGTCAACACACAGTTCAACATGTTCATCAACATGCCGCTTCGCCCACAAAATATCAAAATTTTTTGTTTTTTATTCAATATGTTCATCAACTTGGAAATATGTTTGTCAACTGCCCCACATAATTTTAAACTTCACCATCAATTCAACCAAGTTGGTGAAGATGTTGAATTGTGTATGGGCTGCTTAGTATTTAATCAAATGTTTTAAATTCTAATTTGTATTAATTTTATAATTTTGTGTCAAATAAAGTGGATATAAATTAGATTTCCGGCGATTTAATGACGTATTGGTCATAAAAAGGTTAATTAAATTTAATAAAGTATTTAATATTTAATCAATTTTTTTAAAATCTAATTTATATTATAATTTTTTTAATTTTATATTTTTAATGATGTATTAATTTAATTAATTGTACATTTCAGGCAAAAACTAATCTGTTTGGAGAAATTAACCAATTAATTTAGAGAATTTTTTGCAGATTACAGCTGAATGGTGGCACACTGGCGTTGCTGATAAAAGACGACAGAATACAGAATGCAGAGCAGTTCAATACAATTGTGATTCTCTTATGCTAACAATAGTTTGAATATTGGCTACTGGGAAACCTGATAAATTCTGTCATTACTGACATACCTTTTCTTTCCCTACACCACAAAAAAAAAGAATAGAATTGTGCTTAATGACCATGAGATGTCTGAAACCGAATCGTTTCTATCATGCATGGAAATATATTTATAGAAATCTAAATATATGCAAATTATTCCGTTTGATAAATGTAAAACAGCTGTGGGAATAGGACCGACGTTATTCGGAACACTTGACAATAGCTTGATCTCATACCATTTGAAAAAGAGAATTTGGGGTAAATACCATTTGGGGTAATTTTGTGGATGAGTGAAGTGCTGAAAATTCATTTCGAACTGATGGTGTTAACATCGTATTCAAGTAGTTTTCAAACAATGTTCTAGATGAAACATGATTTCGTTAATGTAGCCGTTAATGTAGAATCTTAGAGATATGCTCTGACTTAGTTGAGCTTGCAGAATATCTTGTGGGCGCATTGAAATATTTTGAATTTAGAAAATCGAGAAACGGTCCGGAACTGTAACCATATTTAACTTATGTTTAACTCCAATTGTTTTCAGTGCTGGTTTTTTTTACCAAGGATAATGGACGTTGTCCTGGTGCCGCTGGTTGTGATATTTTTATAGACCCAATTGCACCGTGCTTTAAAATTCTGTTGTTAATGATCTGCGTCGGATCAATCTAAATTTTCTTGGTTCGTACAGTTTTAGATGGCTTGGATTTTAAGGAACCAGTTGTAATTTGCTGGAGCTGTTAAAGAAAGAAATTGCCTAAATAACTTAACTATCCTAGAGTATCAAGAAGTTCTTGTGTATACATGTATAAACGACGAAGTGATCAATGGCTTTATGGCTGGATTAGCCGCAGCTTGCTTTTTTAACATTAATTAGATTTTTTTAAAGAAATCTGCATTAATGAAAGGATGATTTAAGTTCCCAACAGTGAATGGATGTGAAAAAATGTGTGTCCCATATCTACTTACAGCAATTATCTTCCTTATCGACTGACGACTGTACCATTATGGTGGTTGATAAAACTAAGTTGGCGCTGACTTTTCGAATTAATACATCTTGTAGAGAATGGATATATCAGCGTCATCATTTTTCATTTCACAGAAACGTGAGTTTGATCTAACAGTCTCGTATACATGTGGGGCTATATACTTCAATGTAGAGGGGCAACCGCAGCAACCAATATCTCACAATGATCGGCTTTATACCCCTATGAGTCATCGAAATAACATTTTGTTCGATTTGGAGGGATCTGGTGTCACTCTTATTCTTGCGAAATGGGAAAGGATAGTAATCACCAGTTGATCACTGGACTAAATGCTCGTAACTTGGATCTGTTTATCATAGAATGGAATTTTTCGAGCATACGTACTAGTTTTTGTTGATTCTTTAGTTATTAGCCATACTCAGTTAAAATTTTAATCAATATTTGGCTGATTCAGACGCAGGAGGAATATTGATAGTCACCCACCGCTTTTTTTTTTTTGTTTGAAGAGTGATTTTCTCCATTATTATGTAAAGAGTTTGTATGCTGTGCAAAATAGAACTATGCGATTAACTTTCTAACAATCTTAACTGAATAAAAATCAAAAAATAGTACCACGAAGTATCTCAAATCCGACGAGAACTCGATCAGCTCATAGCTAATGCAATCAACCTTTGCGAAAAGTTTTTTTTAGGGTCTTCATTGCCAGTATTAATTTTTCGTATCATAGTCTTCCAGGTATAATATGTCTGCTGCCTTCGGTTTTTTCGCAACTTTCATCTTAAGCATTGGACACCTGCTGAACAATTAGTGAGACATTGAAATTATCTTTCAAGTCTCATCAATGTTAACAAGAATATTTTCACTCTGATATTGAATGGCAACATACCAAGATTTAAAGGTATGCTGCAAGCAAAACTCTTTTTTTTTGCTTTGCGTGACTGTGAAACTGTCGTTTTAAAAAACCACCCATTAAAAATTACCACATAGTCATTTTAACTATATACGGGATATACTCAGCTACAATGCCATCGTCTGCCGTCGTGTGGTACATCATCCCTTCCCAATTGTTTATCGCTAGTTTAATTCGGGAATATGAACCTCTATTTTTTGCAACAATCATTCGAATTTTGTACAACTTTAACACAGTCACCAATCACTATCTTAATGTTGTACTCCGATAATGACCCCACGAAAGATCATCAAAATTGTTATAAAATAAGTTTTTATATTTTTGTTGGCTTTTCCAACAGAGCAGGATGCATTTTTTATCGCTAACCAGGGTTCCAGAATTATTATTTAATATTATGAAGAATTTCTCAATTCAATTTCATGATCTGGTATGGCAAACATATGTAACATGGTTGCTGGAATAGGAGCAACCACATCATTATTCTCATTTCCGAACAAATGGCCTCATATTTGAAATCAACTCACCGTTCAGATATCGTTTTACACACTAGTACAATCAAGGGGAAAAATTTGTCAGCGGACATCGGTTGTCAGTATGATCAAGTTGGACCAATACATTGGAACCACATGTTAACGGACCATATACAGCAGATATGTGGATAAAAAAAAATAAACTGGAATGACCGTTTCAATAAAAGTTAAAGGATAATGCCCAACCAATCACATTTCAGCAGCTGACCCGTAGTTGAAATAAAATGTACATTGAAGAAACAAACTCTGAAGATAACGAAATCAATAAAATTACAAATTAAGTGGTGAAAATTACAAATGGTGAATTGGGAGCAGTACCTGATGCAGTACGTTTCTAATTATCGAAAATATTAACTTGGGTATAGCCGTCAATAATGGTAGTTAAGTTTAAAACGCGGCTCCAGAAGAGATGTAATTTTATGAACTTTCAATAGTTGTTTAGAGAGAAAACACGGTATGCAATAACGGATATATTAATTTTCACTGAAAAGCAACAAATAGCCTCGGAACACGTGGTCTCCTCTTTTTGCCATCGAGTTTCTTTTCAGAGTATCTTACTCTAAACAATGCTTATTTTATCAGCTGCAAAATCTCAGTTTTTCAGTAATAGGCCACACGCATCATAGACAGACAGATCCGTTTACGATCTATAATATATGCTTTTGAATTCACCTTGAAATGACCTTTAAGATATAATTATTTTTAAACCATCATCTTGATTTTTCCGTCTTAGCAGTTGACCATTAGAAGTCACCTCTAAGTGTTACCAAAATTATTAAATTAAATATATTTGTATTTTTTTTTGGCTACCATTGATTTACAATCCACTTGTCAATTGTGCGTACGTGTTGATTAGGACTATAATTTAATTACATGTCACTTGAACCAGTATAAATATGTTCAACCGTCTCATCCCTTCAAATATCCTATAGTTATAATGTGATTTGTTCAATATCTTTATATCATTGTAGCACACACGATTCTATCGAACCATGTTGACCCAAATTTATCCATCACTTTGATTTATAAGAAACAAACAACGCAAAACGTTACAGGAAAATACTTTCCAACGAAATTTATTGTCTTAATCTTTAATGAAAATCAGAACGACATTAAAACAAAACTGTATTGTGTTTTTCTCAAATTTTTTCGTAGGAAATAAATTAAACACAAACAAAAAAAAATCGGAAAATTTTCTAAGAAAAACGAACAAAAAACAAAAAACTTAAAAAAAAAACATTTTGTTCTTTATTAGGTTTTTTCCGTATTTCGATTATGTTGTTGTACAATTCTGCTAAGATCTACAACAAAAACAACGCAAAAAGTGTTTGATACTTTAGTTCTAACTAATCTTAGATTTCCTCAGATTTATTTCGATTTACTACTTAGTTTTGTGTCTTGCAATGGTAAAGTTTTTTTTTTTTTTGTTTTGTTAACGATAATCAAAAAAGGTTATGTTTTGTTTATATCGCAATTAAGTATGGAAGAATGTTTTATGTCAGTGTTCGCTGGAGGGAGACCTTATATAATTGCGGGTTAAGTATTGTAAATATGAAATGAAATATTTAAATTTAGCTACTGTGGTCGTAGGCGTTTTATAAAACAAAGGAATTGGAAAAAATGGAAATAAGAAAACGGTATTTTTGATACTTGAACAAATTATTAATTAAGCAATAATTGTTTTCGAGGCTAAAAATAAGAACTTTTTAACTTAACAAAAAACTTGCTAACAAAAGGGAGCGCAGAGGTAAAGAACACAAACAATTGTCGAACTATATATGCATATATTCCCACAACCACGTGACAAATATTCTGATAAAGTTCACAAAGAATGTGAACTTTATCAGAAATTTATGTCAAGTTTAAATAATCCATCCTCAAACGTAAGAGAGAAATATAAAGCAGCTTCATTCGATTAAATTGGATTCGGCAAAAACACGTCCCATTTTCAATCGCAGAGGTGGCAGATTGTCTTCCTTGATGATAACGAGTTCCCCGACAGTAATGTTTCGCGATGACGATGACCATTTTTTGGATGTTGCATTCCTAATGAGTTCCTATTAGTCCAGCGCGCCCAATTGTGTTGATGCAATTGCTGAGCATGGTGCCATCGTTTTAAATATGGCATCTTTTCTTTCTAACTATTAGGCTCTAAGATTACCGTAAGAGGTCGTCTGACCAGAAAATGTCCAGGAGTAAGTCCCTCTATGTCATTTGGATCCGATGATATTGAAGAAAATGGTCGCGAATCTAATACAGCCTCCACTTGCTTAAATACTGTAATTATTTCTTCATATGACAACGATGAATTCCCCATTATCCGACGTAAATGGTGTTTGGTGGATTTTACGGCTGCTTCGTAAATCTTACCGAAATGTGGAGCCGATGTGCAAGATCTCGTAGTTAAAATGTTGAGTTTTAAATAACTGGTACAGATCGTGTAGTGCAGAAATTAGCACTTACAAAATTCGTAACGTTATCAAAAAAAAAATTTTTTTTGCACATATCTCTGGTCGAAAAAACCTCTTCGTTGGACACTTGCCTCGTATTTTGTGGTGTATAAGGAACGGGCCCGCAAGGTTGACACCAACATTGTAAAACGGTGGAGCACTTGTAACACGTTTTTATGGAAAGTATCCCATCTTCTGCTGACTTGTAATGGCTCGATATCGGAAACAAATGATACAATTGTGACACATCCTTTTGGCTAGGCTTCGTCCACTAATCGGCCAGTACTTTTGCTGTACAGCTAGCTGTCAGAATTTAGTGATACGAACTGAATTGTCGTTATTATTAAATTCAGACCATTCGAAAGATCATATATGGCTTGATATTGCCACATACCCGATCTCTTAATTGATGTGACCGCTAATTTTGAATAAAACAATTAGATATATTGCTTTCATTCTTTGAATTTTTACCACTCGATTCTCGACAAATGTTGTTAACTTAGTTGACTTAACTTAAGTATACAGCTGCTCCAAATGTCTATTCGCTGGCGATGGCAAACCCGTGCACCTCGTATACAACCCCGCTTGGTGCTAATGTTATTTACCGACTAATTTGTAGATTGTTTAAAACAGTGAGTTGATTTAAAATCTTGCCAGCCCGTAAATAGGTCTTGTGGAAGCGACTGATCCCAATCATGCCTAAGCATCCATAATTTTTTTAAATAAATTTTAGTTCGTTTGATAACTGGAAAGGTGAGCCCCAGTGTATCGAACATGCGAGCTATGTCTGGCAAAACTGGCCTTCTTGTAATGCTTCCTCCATTGTCTTTAATCCGTTAAAACGTTAATTATAACGTTAAAACAAAAAACGTCCGATGATGGGTGCCAAAATATTCCAAGTGTCTCGATAGAGAATAAGTCATGTTGTAATAGAGGCCCCACCATAAAAACGTCATTCAACGCCCTTCCGAAATCAGTCTTCATCGAGGCGTCAAAAACCACCCTCATTTTTGTAGTGGAGCTATCATGTTTTAACACTCAATGATGCGGTAAGAAGTAATTCGTTGTGGCAACATCTTCTGCCGTGTTTTTCGATTTACTTTGTTCAGATCATCAGTTTCGGTTAGACGGTGTTCCAGGCTATTAAACCTTCGACGAGCCATATTTTGCGAGTTACTTAAAATAGAGATCTGTTGAGGCGTTGGAAGTTTTACATTAAATTTACCTGAGACGGTGCGTTGATATAGTGTTCTTCATATTGGATCCCTATCTATTCTTCTTCCTTGAACCTCGTTGGATATTCAACCTTGAGATGTTCAATTTAAAAAAAATGCGGCGGTGCTCATCTAGACTATTGTTTCTTCAATTGTTAGCGTGTTGCATACACGGTTGTTTCGTGGCGATGAGGAACAATTTGTGGTTTTGCCAACTACAACCTAGCCTTAAAGGATATTTTGTAATATAGGCATGCCTGAATCCAGCTGGATTTGGCTGACTGCCCTATTAACAAACCTATGTGTTGTGGGGTTGAAAATTCTGGATCGGCTAGCCTGATGTTTTGCGGAAGAAGCCCCGATTTCAGTTATAGCTGTGTATAGACCAAGACAAGCTGCAAATTTTTGGGTAAAAAGGCTTAGTTTAGGTTATAAGGCTATATTGCTTGGCTTATTTAATCGTTAATTTTCAAACAATTTATACAAATCCGAAGTTTATTGACATTCTGACGTCGGTTTGGAATCGATAAATGAAGAAATCTTCTGTACACTGAATTAATAGGTACCCTGCGGTATTTGACAAAAAACGCAAGCAAATATTGATTTGTTCGAAGGTACTACGGTTGCTGTGTGCAGAGAATGCGAATGCCTTGGACGAACTTTGGTATTTTGAGACTCTGATGTTGTTCCGATGTTATGCCTTGTTTTTCGTTCTAACAAGTGAAGAAGTTTATAAACGAAACCTAGGAATTCTTCGTGAGTAGGTAGTGTATATAGCGGTTTTTCATCCCCCCATTTTATTACAGAATCTGGATCAAACTTATGTAGCATTATTCCTTCCCAATAAATCAAACCAATGTTGTGAAGGATGTTCCAATGATTTTAAAACGAGTATGAACAATTTTTAAGATACTCGACAAATGAAGAAAATGTTCGCAAAAGCTACTGGAATTGGAATCACTTGGTTCTCTCGAAGAGCTAGAAGAACCCAAAATACCATTCGATGTAGGTGACCTACGTAAATAAGTTTCCCTATTTTGTATAGCAGCATCTACTACAACCCAAACCAATTGTGTACCTTTATCAATTCATACGCTTCCGAATACACCTAACGCTAGCAAAATTAGCTAAAAATTACATTAAATCTACTTATCGTTGTCAGAAAATGATTATGATGTCATTCGTCAACCTCCAAACGCGTTAGTTTTGTTTCCTAAAATCGACGGTGGGAGGTGATCAAATTATGCTAGCTGGATTATGCTAGCTGGTTGTTTACATTCCATACAGAACTATAGCTGATATAAACAGAAAGCATTTAGGCCTTTTATCAAACCACCTATTAGTTTCAAATGCGGCATTATATTCAAATAACTTTGGAAAATGTTAGCCTGTCCAAAATAGAATGACTTAATATTGATGATGATCTTCCGTCGTTCAGTGCTGATTGAACCTCAGACCTCGTAATTAATTCAGTTTATTTACTCAGACAAAAGCACATTAACAACATCAGGAATCGTAGCGGCAATTTCTTCAATCTGGCTTTCATACCAATGAAAATTATATTGTAACGAACGTTGGGCAAAAAATAGGGCAAAATATGGTGAGTCAAGTTTCTTAACTTTAGATATTTCTAGAACATTTGGATAGAATATAGCATCAATGTCTGATTGTCTTGATTTGGTTACTAAACCGAGATGGTTTTCCTTTCGGGTAGATACATAATTATCTAAAGGGGCGATCAGGGTATATATAGGGCTAATTTTCGAAATCTTTTGAGCAACAGGCAGTATTTTTTGCGGAATAAAGTGATGAAAAAAGTAACAATTAAAAATTATAGCTAGCTGACCCGTCCAACAATGAGTTGTCCCAATGTTGATCAATTTAAAGCAAAGCAAGTTTGAAACAGGCTTCTCTGTATGTCTGATACACTTTACCATAGATGGTTGCTTTAAATGATGTTGGTCTTTTGACTAAGTGGAGCAGGACTCGCAAATAGTAGCATTCCCTATTATTTGGACTAAAAGTGTTTACTCGTGCCAATGTGCCTGTAGAAAATATAAGTAAGCGATCGAAGAAATTTATCGAAGAAAAGTCTTAAACAAAATACCTGGATCCACTTTTTTCTTCTTTATTCTGTAAAATTTCTTTTTCGACTGATCATAAATGTAATAGTGCGAGATTTCGTGATACTGGAACGTTTCTGCGAATTTGTCCGTTGACCACGATTAAAAAGCAGCTAATGTTGTGTTTAGTGTAATTGCAGCTCTTTAGGGTACGTTCATTTCCGTGTAGTAGACTCGTGCTTCGTTTTCCAAATAAACACTGAGATACATTGCATCTGGAAAGCGTTGATAAATGTCGAAAGCAATAATTCACCATACAGCTGTATACCGCTGTAATATTATTACTGCTTATATATAACGTATGATTATTAATTGTGACTTTATCGACGGATGCATTGGGATTCTCAACTTCAAAAACTGACGTTTTGCAACTCCAAAAACTGACATATCGCTGCGCTACATATACATATTTACATACGTATTCAATTTAGCTGAATTGCAGGACTCTACGTTGATATGCGCATTGAATTATTTTTTAAAAAAATTAGAGAGAAAGGCATAATCCAAAGGTTATCAATTTGAAGCATCGCCACCAGTAAGTGTTTCTTGGAACATCCATCTGACGTGGATACTTTTTAGTGCATATTCCATATTTAATGCATGGCAAATCATATGTTTGTGAAAATCTTAAATAATTCTGGATCTTTTTCTGGATCAGTCAGCTTAGTAGTAATTATATCGTCAATTTGATTTCGAACCATTTTGACCTCCAAACAAATTACGATATGGGCATGTGGTAGGCCTTCTTTCTGTTATTCAATAGAATACATCCAGCTGCGGTTTTTTTTGTATATACGGTTCTTAGTGAAGAGATCCATAAAAATACTTATATTTTGTTTCAAAATTCTAAGTGTGAGAGCTTCCTGAGCATATGCATGCATGTGTCTTAAATTTACACAGCCGAAAGTATAATGATCATTTGTCCTAGGTTAGCAAATATTCCATCATGCAAAATCGCATCTAACGTTAGTAGTTGCATTACTAACGGTAGGATAGGAGGGGTTTGCATATATTTAAATTTCTATAAATATATTTCCATGCATGATAGAAACGACTCAGTTTCAGACACCTCATGATCATTACGACACAATTCTATTCTAGTGTTGTGGTGTAAGGAAAGAAAAAGTATATCAGTAATGATAGAATTAGTCCGGTTTCTCGGTAGCAAACTTAATAGCATAAGACAACCACAATTTGATTAAACTGCTCTGTATTCTGTCATCTTTGATCAGCAACTCCAGTGTGTCACCATTCAACTGTAATCTGCAAAAAAATTATCTAAACGCATAATATATTAATGGGCTACTTTCTCCAAGCCGTAGACTGTAATAAATGGGATTAGTTTTTGCTTGAAGTTTGCAATTAACTTATTTATACAAATATAAAATTAGAAATAAAAATTATAATATAAATTAGATTTCAAAATAATTAATTGCAGATTACAAATCAATTGAATTAACCGTTTTATGACAAATACGTCATATAATCGTCAAAAATATAATTTATATAAATTTAATACAAATTACATTTAAAAAAAATTTGATTTAGCATTACAAAGCAATCGAAATAAACGTTTTATGACCAATAGGCTATATAATAACCGTAAATTAAATTTATATACACTTTATTTTACAGAAAAGTTTGATTTAATTTAATTTAATTTAAATTTAAATTTGAAAATCTAATTTATTTTAATTTTACCTGACACCAAACTTTAAAATTAATATAAATTAGATTCTAAAAAAATTTATTAAACTTTACAAATGATTCAAAGTCTAGAATCATCTAAACTGTCAAAACGAAGTATAAAACCCACACTCAACTAGTCATTGATGAAATGAAAACCGTTCCAAGAAAATTTAAAATTGGAAATTTTAATGAATTTTAATATGCAAAGCTTTAGTCTGTCTAAATTTTGATTTTTTTTCAGTAAAAATTAAAAACTTTTTTTGCTGATGTTCAGCAGTCTAGAATCATCTAAACTGTCAAAACAAACTATAAAACCCACCCTCCATCGAAATAACCGTTTTATGACCAATTCGTCATTTAATCGCACGGAAATCTAATTTACATACACTTTATTTGACACAACCTAAACTTTGTAAAATATTGATTGTAAAAGTCACCGTTAGAAGCACTGAGATAAAAAAAATGATCAATCTAGAAATATGGTTTAAAACTGGATAATATGTGTAGTTAATAAAGCTGGATTTATCAATGCATGAAATGACTAACAGTAGCCTAACAAAATACTTTACATTTTTTTTTTAGTTTTAAAACGTAAACCATTTGTTAAATACAATTAGACAATATGAAAATTCGACACCCACTCACACACATTCACAAAGCAAAATTAGCATAAAACATATTAGAAACTCAATCCTTTCAAAATTAACATTAAATTGATAATTTCTATTTCTTTTATCAGCAAAATAATAAAATTAAATATAAATTTTAAAATAATTTACATCTTTATAACAGCAACAACAATAAACGACATCACACGCACATAACACAAAATTAAATATTTTAATTTATGTAAATTCCCTAATTTTTTTGTATTTTGAAATAACACAAACAAAAACACAAAAACTTAATTGAATTAAATTTAATAAATTTGAAAAAAAAAACTGCTGAATAAATTTAATAATAATATAAATAATTATTAAATTAAAAGGTTTTCGTTATTAATTTAATTTTATATAACAAAAAGTCATAAATAAGACATTTGCGTGGGTTCGTTTACTAGGAATTTTCAGTTATTTTAGAAAATAATTGTCGCGGGTTATAAAGGGTGACGAAAATGTCGCTACACGCGTATTAATTATCTTTCAACTAATGGATGCTGGTTTTTCGATCAAAATGATTTTCGGTCATGATTTACGATATGGATGTGAACGACGTGTAATTTTAACAAGGTGGTATACATACCTTAATCTTATTCTGAAAAATTAATTATTTCGGAAGTTGTGGGGTACCCATTATAACGATGGTTAAAATATTTATTAAATACGATTGGATTACACATTTAAAAAGTTATAATAACCCAGTTTTTCAGAATTATTAATATTTAATGAATTATTGACTAACACCTAAAACATTTTCATCTTAATGACATCACGATTCTGCGAAATTTATTTAAAAAAAACCTAGACACGTTTTGGGCTGTTGATTATTTGAACCGTTCTTTATTTTGTAGCTGGAAATTTTCTGCAAGTTCGACTGTGCACTTTTTAAATAAATTGTCGTGAGATAAACAAAGATAAACAGTGGTCATTTAAATTTTTTTATCTGTTGAGTGAAGCTTTGGTCGTGAGTATTTTTTTGGCAAAATTCATTAAATGGAATATTTTCATGGAGCCTTTTTCCAAATTTTGTTGCTTAAGGTCTGTTAGAGATTAGGTGACCTCGTCTTATGTGCTCACGTCATAACCTGAAAAAACTAAGTAGTTTTCCATTTCCATATGGAATTCAAGAAGATCATTGATTATTTTCTGAATATCATTGATTTTTTATAAAATTAAGGAAAAAACGGTTGGCTTTTATGTTGTAATGCGGACACATTTATGTGTTCGTGTGATAGGTCGATGTTTAGCAGAACACAGTATAACATACGCGTATTTTAATCTGTCTATTGTAATCGACTGCAGTTTGCCTTTGACCCAGACAATGAAGTGTTTTCGCAGTCGACGAACCTCTTCATACGGGGCTTGGAAACCAGTTCGAACTTTATCGTCCCTTACGAAAAGAAAGACTCAGTTGTTCAATGACTTAGGGACAAATATGTCACTTTGCTTGGATTGACGAGTTGGCGTTGAAATTATATCTCGCATCGTGGTTCGCAGCTGGAGGACTACCGTGTCTTGTGTGGGTAAAAGTGGAAGGAGATTTTTGACAAAGAACTCACTAGATAGTTTGATGGTTTGTCCGTAAACTGATTCAGCCGGTGAGCACTTTATATCTTCTTTATATCTCCAATTAACGGTATTGCCTCTGGCTTTGAGAGCAGTTTTTAGCTGTCTAAAGAAGCGTTCAACCATGCCGTTTGCCTAAGGATGATACGACGTTGTTCGTTTTATATGTGAGCCTAAGAGTTTCGTTAACTCTGTGAATAATTTAGACTCAAACTGCGTTCCTTGATCGGTAATGATGTTGCTAGGGACACCAAATCGAGAAACGTAATTGTGTACAGACGTCATTGCGATGGTTGCCAATCGACACAAGTTAAAATATAAGAATATCCTTTGGATGGTGGAAGTGGTCCCACAATAGCCAAGTCAATATGTTCGAATCGACCTGGTAGAATGACAAATTGCCAGAAAGGCGATTTTGTATGCCTTTAAATTTTCGATCGTAGGCATTTTAGACAAAATTGCGCCCATTGGGTCTTGGTTTATGCTGGGTCCAAAAAAATATCCAGTAGTAATCAATTTACGTGTGGCACGGATACCTGGATGGGAAAGATTGTGTAGAGTATCAAAAACGTTGCGGTCAATGTTTCTCTGTATATTTGCATACCTGGAAGTTTAAAAAGCTCTAGTTTCGTGCTGGAACTAGCGTGACGTCCAGAACTAGAAAATAAATTCTGAAGTTCTAAGTCTGCTTTTTGTGCTTCGATGATTGTTTTTAAGTCGAAGTGGATTTCAACTTACGCAGTTTCCGATTCGGTTGTGCGTAAAAGCGTTTCAGCGACAACGTTGTCTTTCCCATGAACATGCTGAATATCCGTAGTAAAATGGCTTATATTGACTGAATTTCTCTAGACAGAGGTTTGTGGTCGGTAAAAATAGTGAATTCCCGACCTTCGACGAAATATCTGAAGTGATTGATCGACAGATGAATCGCGAGTAATTCTGCATGCGATAGTTTCTTGGAGAAAAACCCCAGTGGCTCCCAACATTTGTTATTGAGCTGTTGTAGAACGGCTCCGGCGACCGTGTTTGATGCATCAGTTATGATGCTAAGCTTCGAGTCGGTGAGAGGATGAGCCAATAACGTAACATTAACCAATAGAAAATCCACGAGAAATTCTTTGGTGTTTTGGGCTTTTTGAGTAAAACTGCTAAGTGGTAGAATTGGCGCGAGTGTTTCAGCGAGTTTTCGTATAAATCGGCGGTAATAGTTGACCATGCCGATAAACTGCTGAATTCGTTTGATTGACGTTGGAGCTGGAAACTCACTAATGGCTTAAATACGTTCTCCGGATGGCAAAATACCATTTGGAGTTATTCTGTGGCTTAAGAAATCAAGAGTGTTTGCGCTAAAAATGTATTTCGAGCTTTTGATTCGTACTTCAAACTGTGGAAGACGCTTGTTGCTCGTTTTTCGATACCACAAGTATGTCGTCGATATAGACAAAAACGAAGTCTAGATCTTGGACTATCTCATTAATAAAGCGCTGAAATATTTGTGCGGCATTGCATAGTCCAAATGGCATTAGAGTGAATTCGAAGAGGCCAAATGGTGTCGTGATTGCCGTCTTATGAACATCTTCAGGCGCTACGGGAATTAAGTGATAACCTCTGATGAGATCTATCTTTGTAAAAATAGTGCATTGATTTAGATGCATAGAGAAGTTTTGAATGTGGGGTATTTGTGTTTAATCGTCGATATTCCCCACACGGTCCCCAATCTTTATCTTTCTTCTTTACCATATGTATAGGGCAAGAAACTGGTGATGACGATAGTCGACAGATTCCTTATTCCACCATGCGTTGAAATTAAGTGTATGCTGCTTTGTGAAGCATCGGATCTAGTGTACGTGGTCATGATACATGTTTCCTTCAGTAACAATGTGATGTAAGACGTTCTGTTTTACTTGAAATTGTAATCTGGCTCTTTAGTAGCTTTACCTTTCTTTAGTAGCTTACTATAGCCATTGTCGCTCGTAAATTAAATCGGTGTAGGTGTGTCTACGAGTACCGACTTGGCATTGATTGACAGCTGTGTTGCCGAACCAATCAGCCGTTTACTATTGAGATCGGCAAGTAGCTTAAATTTACTAAGAAAATCAGAGCCAATAATGGGCCTATTTATATTCGCTAAGATAAAAGCGTGAATGAACTTTCGTTTTAGGCCGATATCTACCTGAAGCAGTTTTGTTCCGTAGGTATTAATTGTTAAGCCATTGGCGGCTGATAATACTAGATCATATTTGTCAATATAATTCCAATTGGACTTTAATGTCCAATTGACAGGGAGTACCGAAAGGTCGGCGACGGTTTCTATTACGAATGTCAGATTATTCGCCCTATCAAAAATGAAGAGTCGGCGCGTAATGTTTGCCGATGTGATTTTCGCCGACTCTACTGCAGTTTTTATTCGTTTTTTTGTATCTCAGATGTAGATTGCTCGAATGTACATGGGAATCGGCAAATCTTTGCGGCATTACTATAAACGTTATGGTACCAACAAACATCATTTGTATGACTGCCTTTTGATAGTGAGCGTGATCGACTATTGTTAGAAAGACGAAATTGGGAGCTCAAACGTGGTAAAGGGTCTGAGTTTGAACGATACTGGGGACGAGATTTTTTATTAAAATAGCTCCTCCTCTTTGTAAATTACTACTTTTTGTAACCACATTCTTCGAATGACATGGTCCGTAAAATCTTTTCCGGCAATGTCAATAATTTTCTGCAGGAGGTCGGATGAGCGTCTTCGAAAACGATGATGGTCAGAATGTTACTTTCAAAGGTGAGTGGTATTGGGACATGATTAGACATTTTTTTGTACCTCGATTAGCTGGCATTAATCTTGCTGACATGTGGGTCCAACAGGACGGATGAAAGAATAATTTCGCGTAATTGTCTAATTAATTGACCACCAAGATCGTGTTATTTAACCCTATTAGATTATTTTAATTGGGGTTATGTAAAGTCATTTGTCTACATCGATAAACCAGAGAGACAATTGAACACCTGGAAATAAACATTCGAAAGTTATTGGCGAAATACGGCCGCAAATGCTGCGAAAAGTTTGCGAAAATTGGTGTTCCAGATTGCGCCTTGTACGCGCCACGCGTGGTGCCCACATGGCCGAAATCATATTTAAACATTAAAGTCATACAATTTTTTATCCAATTCTTTGTTTTATTATGATTTAAACTTGTGTAACTCTATAAAAGCACCCTTTATAAATAAAAATTTTGATTATGTTAATTCTAATGTAAAACAATTGAATGTTTTTCAGAAAAATTTATTAATAATTTAAGCAAATTTGACCGTGTTTTGGAATTTGTCGATAGTTTAAAATGTGATGTAGTTACAAATTTTAGTTATTTCAGAAAGTTGGGTTTACTTTATTTATTTTATTTATTTCATTCAATCATTAAGGTAAGTAAGGCCATTGGCCTTTTCGATGTTTACCTTAATATAATACAATATATTAACTTAATAGTAATGGTTACAAATCATTAATAATAATAATAATAATAAAATAATAAAAATAAAAGTAATAATCATAATAACAGTAATAAAATATAAATATAAACTATATAAAAACAATAAATTTAAATAAATATTATAACAAAATAATAGCAATAATTAGTCACACATCACTAGTAAAGTAACATTAATAATGACTATGGCATAATACCCTAACTCGTTTTAAATAATTCACTACATGCTTTTTTAAATTGCTTTATGGAAGTGGAACGTTTAATTATTTCAGGCAGTGAATTAAATTCAGCAATACCATGTACAAAAATTGATGAAGCAAATTGGTTGCTAGAAAATCTTGATGATAATGATGTGATACGAAAAACTCTGGATGAAGAACTGTAGGATGTGGACAGTGAATACAAACACGATGGATGTTTAATATAAACTAGCTTAAATATAAAACAAAGTACTCTAATCTGAAGATATGTCAATAAAGGTACGCCAACTATAGAATTTTGAAATTCTGAAATATGATCATACTTCCTTAGACAGTAAATGTATCTAAAAACGTAAATGTAGTATACATGAATTAAAGGACAATTTCAAACGGTATTTAGAATGATAGTCTGAATTATAAATAAATATGTCTCCATAGGTAAATAAAGGTATTATCAATTTTTTTACCAATAAAACCTTGAATGAAGTTGGCATTATGTTACTCAATCTCCTTAACGAGTATAATACAAAGTTCACTTTTTTACAAATTTGATTGACATGTGTATTCCAAGTTAAAATGCTATTAAACAAAACGCCAAGATTACAAACATACTCAGAAACAACTAAGCTCTCACCAGAAAGTCGTAATGGAGGCAAATTAATATCAATTTTACGCTTATAAATTGGAAGAACTTGAGTTTTCTTTGCGTTTAAAATCAAGCCATTAGATTGAGCCCAAGAAAAAATCGGTTCAAAATCATAATTCAAATTATTAAAAATGTCATGAATTTTATTCATTGGACCAGATATATATAGTTGAAAATCATCTGCATAAACATGGTATTTTGAGTGTAACATTCTTAATGGTAAATCATTAATAAAAAGTGAAAACAATAAGGAAGCTAAGACAGAGCCCTTTGGGGCTCCGGATAATAATAATGTCTGTTTCGAAAACACGCCTTCATGTTTGATTTTTTGGAAACGGTTGTTCAAATAAGAAATTATAAGTCTGGTTGAGAATTTAGAAAATCTAAAGTAAAGTCTCAGCTTCTGTGCCAATAACACGTGATTAATGCAATCAAATACTTTAGAAAGATCAAGTAGTACCAAAACAGAAAATAAGACTGATTCATACTATGTAATAAATCGTAGTACACTTTACTTAAAGCCGTAGTCGTTGAGTGATTGCATCTATAACCAGACTGAAAAGGATCTAGTAAATTATTATTTTTATCAAGATATTGCCTCATTTGTCGACATATAAGAATCTCAAATACTTTAGATAAATAAGGTAAAATACTAATCGGCCGAAAATCAGATGTTTGTGAAGGTGTTGAGACTTTAGGTATGGGAATAACAATTGCTATCTTCCACGTCTCAGGAAAAATACACGAAGTAATTATGTAATTGAAAATATGTGTACAATAAGGTAAAATAATAGGTAATAATATTTTTATGAGTTTAGGTACTATATTATTATGCCCAGTCGAATTTGATTTAACTTGAAGAAGCGCCATCGCAACCTCAGTTTCACTAAATGTTGTAAAATTCAATTCATTGCTGAAATTATCATCCACCTGGATCATCGGTAGTACAATTCTTTCTTTTAGAATCACGAATAAGACGGGTAGTCATATTGCGTAATTTCTTGTGAAATAATCAGTCATTTCTATTTTAACTTTTACGCCACACTAGTAAAGCACCATCACGTTTTTTCATGGACTCCAAGATAGCAGAATTGAACCAGGGAGCTACCTTGTTATAATGCAATTTACGCTTGATAGGGATGTGATGATTTAATAATTTTGTAAAAATATTATTGAAACATTTAACTTTACTGTTTACATCAGAACATAAATAAATGCTTGACCAATCTTCTGATAAACTGTCTTTAATAAATAATTCCTCATTTAGTTGACAGAAATCCCGGACGAATGATATTTAACCTTTGGCCGTGGATATTGACATCTATAACACATACAAATCATGTCATGATCAGAAATTCCAGGTAAAGCAGTTTGTCCGAAAATAATTATTTGGTCACAATCCATGCTTGCTACCATCATTAAATCCAAAGTGGAGGACAATCTAGTATTGGAAAATGGCAAAATTTCAATAAAGAGTGAAATCATTAAATCTGCAAAGTGCCTAGCTACCGCTACGGATCGACCATATTTCCCATATTAATGAATGATATTCATTCACCGAGTTTGATATAAATGCAATAATTTCATTAGCCTGTGTAATGGAACACACACGAGGATTATATAAAATACCAACAAGCAATTTACCACTGGATAGCATTATCTCAACGAACAGGGCTTCAAACCGAGTCACACGACTTTTGTTTACTATTTTAACTTTCAAGTATTCTCGCATATAAAAGGCCACTCCGCCTCCCACTCTCGTAATAGTATTTTCCCGGTCATTTCTGAATAATGAAAATCCAGGAATCTCAAATGCGCATTTAGGCAAACCTTCACGAAGCCCTGTCTCCGATACACCAACAATATGTAAACTGGTGGATGACATCATCTGTGCAAGTTCGTCAATATGAGCAGGTATACTACGCGCGTTAATATGACAAATATTTAAACAGTCAGCAGTGTTTTCCATATTCGCATTCAAAAAATCAACAACTGAATCATTATCATCATTTCCACGAATACTATGACTACCGACCATGTTCACGTGATTGCAAAAATTTATCTAGAAGCAAGTAATGTATCAAATAATTAAGTAAATAAATACAGGGTGTCCGCCGGGAAGATATACTACTATGTTTGTTTATAATTTTTGATTAAATGAAAGAGAATGGATCTTATATTGATAAATGTTTTATTTAATGTCGGCAATTATGTATGGAATACAATATCAGATAAATGTCCGCCTCTATTAGCCTCACAAATGCGAGCCCATTTGAGCACCTTTTTCATTACATTCTCACACATTTCACGCGGTATTTCATTAATTTCATCACGAATATTTTGTTTGAGTTGCTCAATCGTTTCTGGTTTGTTCGCATAAGCCTTGTTTTTTAGATATCCCCACAAAACGAAGTCCGGGGCAGTCAAATCAGGCGACCGTGGGCGCCAATCAACATCACCATTTTTTGAAATAATTTGTTGTGGAAAGAGGTCTCGCAGTAATTCCATTGTAATCCTCCTGGCTGTATGCATTGTGGCACCGTCTTGTTGATACCACATGTTAATCAAGCCCAAAGAATGCAGTTGTGGCGTTAAAAAGTTTTCAATCATATCACGATATCGCTCCCCATTCACAGTTACCATTACGCCGTTTTGATTTTCAAAGAAGTAAGGTCCAATGATTCCCCCTGACCGAATTGCACACCAGACTGTCACTTTTAATGGATGTAAAGGTGACTGATGGATAATTTGAGGGTTTTCCATTGCCCAGAACCGACTATTCTGTTTATTCACATATCCATTTAAATGAAAATGTGCCTCGTCACTCATTATGATTTTTTCATGAAAATCGGAGTTGTCATGGGCGAGCTGTAACATCCTATTGACATATGTACGGCGGCGTAAATGGTCTTGTGAAAGAAGCTCTTGTGTCAACTGAATCTTAAATGGAAACAAATACAAAACCTTGTGCAAAATTGTGGCCTAACTTGTTCTTTGAAGACCAAGCTCCTGAGCACGGCGTCAAATTGAGGTTGATGGATTGTTTTGAACACTTTATTAAGCAGCAGTAATGTTTTCAGCCGATCTTGCAGTACGTTGTAGCCCATGCTTGGACCTATCACTTACAGACCCTCTTTCTTCGAAATCATTCACTACACGATAAATAGTGCGTTTTGTTGGCACGTTGTTTCTCCCAAAAATATCACGTAACTTACTCATCGTCACAGTAATCGATGATTGATTTTAATAAAATGTTTTAACGATTAAAACACGTTGGTTTATCGAATATTTTTCCATAATAAATTTGCCACGTGTCTACTTTACGACTGCCAAATATGAACTGTCAATACTAACGTTTACCAAAATGGCGGAAAAACTGATTAATGAAACTACGTATTATGTATAACTGAAAACTATTACTAAGTTTACTTCTAAAAAGATGTAATGAATCTATATAGATGCAAATATTCACTATAAAATTCCTATCATAATCATTTAGGGGATTCAAATTTTGTATAGTAAAATTAATTTTAACAAATTCTGATCGTAATTTCATATTAAAATAAAAAAAGGTTAGATCATAAAATTTATTGCAGATGGCAGGATAACTAAAAGCATATTGATTTTTTGACATTTCAATAAATGTCAACAAAGAAAGTTTCTATATAAAACTGGTGTTTTTTTATATAAAACTGAAGTGTTGTGGTATTATTATTTAATTTCAGCTTATCGAAGTTGAGCTTTCAAGGTATCTTGGTACCAAACTTCGGACCGGTTATCGCCCACCTGATTTGAAATTTGATTTGATTTTGATTCTGATTTCTTGGAAGCGCAATTTTCGATGAATAATATTTTAATTGGTGACACAAACATTGCGGCCTACAAAACAGAAGATTATGTGATAAACTATCAAAACTAATAATCAAGTTTTGGTTTGATTGTTACTAACACTAATATTACTCGAACTGTTATTGGTAATATTTTAGGTCATGTGGTGTCCAGCTTTTTAAACATTAATAGTGTTTTTACTTCACCTATTTATTCAGACCTTATAGTATAAGGTCTATTGACCTTATGAAAACTTTATTACCGCATCAACTCATCTGTTTGATTTCATGATTAGCATACGACATCACATTTCAAATTGAGTTTAAAATCTTATATGATTTTAATTGATTAGATTTTGTGACTATAAACAATAAAGACGAGTTAAAGCAACAAACTCGTACTAATACCACCATTTGCAATATATCTTCTCAAATACATTACAGTTTCTTATCATATATCACAATCGTGCCATAAATCACCCGAAATAAAATTAATGACACCAATTCGCATTTAAAATTGATATGATCTTATTCGTGTCTCAAACCCGCACAATATACACAAACGAGCGTATACGTTTATGGAACATTTAAATTAGAAAATTGGAAATCCTAAATTGGAATCGAAAGCTATACTCGTAGATTTTTATTTAAAATTCAAAATACAAATAAAAGCTTTATTCATCCAAAACCAATTACAATATTATGTTTTTTTGGTAAAGTGATTTACCTGTAATATGAAATGAGTTCCCTTCGATTTTGTGTTTTTCTTTTTAACGTTAAGAAAGTGAGGTAAAGTTAAATAAAAAAGGATATTGAACCTTTTAAAAAAAAAAAAAAAAGTTATACGAAATACGTGATAGTTAAATATTATTAGAATTGTGTATCTTTTTATTAAAATTCGAAGGATGTGGAGTTAAAATCTGTTAGGATTTCAAAATATTATTAGTTTTTATTTTATGGACTCGTGTGTACATGTAACATTTTCTTGAAAATCAAATTGGAAAGGCAGAAGCAAACATAAAATCATAATAAAACACTTAAGTTTTTTTTTTTTCATTTTTTGTTATTATTATGGATTAGAGTGGATTTGGCAATAAGGGTTTTTTAAGGATTGCGTATATGTATACAATTTTCAAATTTTATACTCCACCAATTAGTGTCGATTGCAATATTACGGATGGCGCTCAATTTGATATGGGTATCATCAACAGATACATTCATGTTTGGGAGCCAAATGCCTATCAATTGTCTTTAAATTATAGATAAGATACAATTGGTATCAGGTATAAATTTTATCAACAGGTAATTCGTTTAAACATGTAATAAAATAAATATAGAACTAATAAATAATACGAATAATTATCAATGTAACTACCGAGCAATTGATGCAGTGGTTAAAACTGCAGCGTTTGGGCACGTGAACTCCAACTCTTGCGTCCTCGACGTGGCTGGGAATTGTGTAAAGTAGACGTTAATTTGACCGTGAAAGTTGGATGAGCTTCGGTCCGTAGTAATAATTGCAGAATGCTCAACGTTTAACCAAATATTTCAATATATTTTTTTTATTTTTTTATTTATTATTTATTGAAACTAGTCTTTTCAGACAAATCATCAATTTACATCTGAATTCTTAAAAAAAACTAAACTATAATGAGGTCACTGTTGATCCAGCTGGTAGCTGCTCACAAACTGACGAACTCAAAGGTTTTGGTTCTTTTTAGTCTTCTAAGTGTTCATTATCCAGTAGCCGAAAGGCTTCCGCATTAACATGTTGCAATAGCGTCGATTGCAAATCTTTTTATTTCATGTTTTACATCCAATATCTGCATATCTCGATGCAAATCCTTATTACGAATCTAGCAGGGTGTATTGACTATACTCCGAAGTACCTTATTCTGGAAATTTTGTATAGATTTGATGCTAGCATTTTTATTACAGCCCCAAAGCTGAATACCATATAGCCAGACCGGTTTAAGGATTTGATTGTAAATCCATATTTTGTTGTCTGTGCTTAATTTTGACCTTCGTCCAATTAGCCAGTACAATTGTCTATATTTAAGATCAAGCTCCTTTCTTTTCTTCTTACCATGCTCTTTCCATTTGAGCTTAATGTTCACTGTCATACCCAAGTATTTGGCGGAGTTCTCATATGGCACCATGATATCGTTTATGATGATTGGCGGCGGATTAACCAATAGTCTGTTTGTAAAGTTGACATGCGCAGATTTTAATTTATTAAGTTTGATTTTCCATCGCTTGGTCCACTGGTGAATTTCTTCACTTGCATAGTGAAGTTTATTCCTCACCTCTTCGACAGTTTACGCTGTTGCTAGTATAGCGGTGTCATCAGCAAACTTTTCTATGCTTACATGATCAGACTGTGGTATATCACTTGTATAAAGTAGATATAGGAACACTGCCTTTGTGGGATTCCTGCCCTTACCTCTCTCAGTTCAGAATACTAATCTTCTTGTCTTACTCTGAAAAGTTTTTCAGATAAGTACGACTCCAGAAGGTCAACATATGGTCTCGGAAGCATAATTTTTAGTATATGTATTAATTTCTCATGCCATACCTTATCGAAAGCTGCTACCATGTCCAGAAATAAGGTAGAATAAATTTGTTTACCTTCTAACGCCTTTTCTATAATATCTGTAATTTTGTGAACCTTGTCAATGGTTGAATGTTTACATCTGAATCCATATTGGTGATCCGGTATTAGGTTTCTACTTTTTTAAGAAGTCTCGCCATTAGCTTTGAAATGATATGAAGCAGGGATATCGGACGATATGATTGACCTTCATTTGGTGGTTTACCTGGTTTCAGTAGCATAATAACTTCTGCAACTTTCCAGGCAGAAGGAACATGCCGTAATCTAGTAACTGCATTAAACAAATGGGTTAGTTCAACAATAGCTTTCTTTGGTAGTTGCTTTAGAATTTCTCCTGTTAAAAAATAATATCCAGGAGCCTTTCCGGTGTTCAGATTGAATTTTATTTCCCTATTAACTTCTTTCTGGGTTATTAGAAGGATTCTGCCTCAACAGTCGTTGCTTCCATTTTCGATTATAATATCCGATTTGGTCTCATTCAGTTGGAAAATACTTTTGATTTATTATCCCTGGCCCACGAGCCGTCATTTTGCTTAATATGAGGGATCTGCTTGATTGAGGTTTTCATTCTTTTGGTTGCCTTCCATAATGAAGTCTGTATTTTCATCAGTCGTCAACTTTCCAAGAAACGAAGAAAATGACTTTTCATTTAGTTTTTGAATTTCTCGCTTAAGCTGCTGTAATTTTTGTTATTTAGGATCGTCTTGTCAGATGGACTCCTGGTTTGTTGTCATTTTTTCCTAGCTTTCCTTTTTTCTAAGACTAGGTCCTTAATTTCTCTTGAGTAGCTTTTACCAGTAGTTTTGGATGCTGTTTCTTTAGTGTTATTCCAAGCGGCTAATTGAATGATATTTGTGAAGTTTTCCACCTCTTTCTCTAGCTCCGTTACCATTTTTAATCGTGTTTGTAGGTTAATATTGCTTTCTAATTCAGATCTGAAGCTAACCCAGTCAGTTTATTTACAAGAGTTGGTCTTGTTTCCTTCCTAATTATCTTGTCGCTTATGGTAAGTATCACTGCAGAATGATCAGAGACCATATCTGAATTATCCTCTACTTCAATAAAATTTGATGAAACTTGTTTTAATATAAAGAAATCCAGTAGATCAGGAGTTTTAACTGCGTCCGTAGGCCAATATGTCGGCTTGCCAGTGGAATGTATGTTACATCCCATTTCATTTACTGCATTTTTTAGTTCGTTACCTTTGGTTGTTGTAAGCCTAGATCCAAAGTCAACATGTTTTGCATTAAAATCACCTCCTAATATAAATCTACCATTAAAATGTTGTTGGATATTCAAGTAGTTTGATTTCTCCAGGTTGTATCTAGGTGGAAAATATACCGCTCCTATCTGAAGGCGTTGCTTGCTTGGTAGATGTAATTTCTACTACGGCAAACTGGGTTTCAGGTGATTGATAATGTTGGCATTTATGGTGTTTAATATAGTTTTTTGTTATAACAGCGGTTCCACCTCTTGCTTGGTTGAGCATCATTTTCATTAGAGTATTCGAATGTGTAGGGTTTAACACTGATCCTGAGCTGACCTCCTCTGTCACAGCCACATTCTGTTGGCTGACACTTTTGTAAACTCACTGGTTTATTTTGATTATTTCTTCTTTTTTGGAGTTCTTTCGCTACCAGACATCCTCGATAGCTCGCAGGGTGCACAGTTTAAACACTTTGCCGCGGTGGTTTTGGGTTTCTCACAAGCAATAGTTAAATGTTTCTCAGCACATTTAACACATCTAAGTTCGTGTTGGCAGAACTTTTGGGTGTGGCCATATTGCTGACAACGTTTACATTGCGGAATTATACGATTACTTCTAACCGCCTCGATCTTTAGTCCCATATGGCACATATGTTTTATTTCGTAAATTTTTCTTATATTTTCTTTGTAATCGAAGGTTAGCATGAATAATGGAAGAGGAATTTTTATTTCTTCATCCCTTTTCTTAGACTTTTTAATTTTATTGACGACATCAAGGATTTTAAAACCCCTTTTGCACAGTTCACTTTTAATGTCTTCTGGGTTGCATGATTGGTGTAAATTTCTAACCATAACCCTTATCGGTCGCGTCTGCTTATTTTCATATGAATGCCACTGTTGCTGCGAACCGTTTAAATATTCTGTTAGATTTCTATAATCTGTATCGGTGTCTACATTTATTTTCAGTTGATTGTTGTTCATCATTCTAGCTTTAAAAATTGATGCTGTTATCCTGTAATGACTTGTTAATGACTGAATAGTTTGTCACATTGCTGAGTATTACAGGGGATGGATTTTGCTTGCTTTTTTTAGATTGTTTAGTTTTTTGAAAAGTTGTATGCTTTCCTGGTGTGTTATTTTTTCAGGCTGAGAGTTTGTTTTTGGATTAAGATGGTTATCCGTTTTATCTGATGCAGTACCTTCTAAATTACCTTTTTCTGATGAATGCTTTCTTTTTCGGATTTTGGTAGCAGCCATGCTGTTTCTTGAGCAACTATGTCTTCTTCTTCACTTGAATCAGGTATAATATAATTATTTTTTTGTGGCTGACTCTGTTCTATCATCAGTTTTAATTTTTGGAT
Organism: Tipula confusa; assembly: GCA_963556175.1. NCBI lineage: Eukaryota > Metazoa > Arthropoda > Insecta > Diptera > Tipulidae > Tipula > Tipula confusa. The sequence goes on along the minus strand of OY744476.1, from coordinate 82,079,241 downwards.
CTCATTTCGTGCTTCCTTTAGTTCAGCTTGTAATGTTTGGATTATTTTATCATTTGAATCACTCCCAGATATTTGTTGAGCACTACTGTAACTCATCTGCCTAGGATCATTACTTTTTGCTACATAGCCTTTTCTACAGAGGTAGTAATAATATGAAGCCATTTAATGTCTTTTAGATATCTTATTATTGTAGAGATCTGATGTCTCCCGTCTTTGATTTAGATGGCAATAAACTAAAAAAAAATGATTTTTGGTTTTAATTTGAAGACTTTTCAAATCCTTTTGAACTAAGAAGAATACATTTTATAAATGAAATATGAATCCTTAGACGCGTAACATTATGAACATTGAAACTCGGTTATAATAAACTCGAGATAATAAATTAATCCATTAAGTCGCGTTCAATGGAAAAAAATATTTTTTTTGTGTTATTGTATTACGAAGGAAATCGTTATAAAAGCTAAGTCGTTTAACGAATACATTATCATCATTTGATTTGTTTGCGGCCAATTTATATTAGTCGCTTTGTCATTTATTCATAACGAAAACGGATGCTAATTATTCATTCGTGAACTAAAATTTTCAACTTTTATAGGTAACAAAATTTTTTACTGTCTATAATTTTATTGAATACCACTAAGTGGTAAAATAAAATCGGAATGCCATTGCAAAAGCTCTTAAAACGTTTTGTTTTAATGTACAAATGGGTGACACTTTTTGATATGCCTTTTGTTTAATTAACAGGATATTACTAGGGTAAAAATAAAACAAATATCTTCTGGAAAAAATCATTATAATTGGAAATTAAAAAAACACCCATGGCAAACAACCCAAAGAGGACTCATGTTTTCTCAATCCGGGACTATAAAAAACTAACTATTTTTATGAAAATATATGAAAATATATACTAACGCCTGAAAGAGATATAAAAACATGTACTTTGCGATCGCACACTTTTTTTACATTGTAACATTGAGAACATTGATGTCCTGAAAACAAAATGACCATGTGTCAGTTCCTATGAATATCGAACCATCTAAGATGTCTGTTTATATCCGTTGGATTAATAGAGGTTTTATCTGCACAAAATGTCCACAAGTATAATATGTTGAGTCAAATCAATACTAATCAGTGTGCACACTTACTTGCATTGAAAAGAACTAGCGGCTCCATTTTGTTGAATAGATGAACACAAAAGACCAAACATCTACCTTATTTATTACAATCAATGTTAAAATAATCTTCAGCATTCTGATATCACCTGAGTTGTACATTTTTGTTATATAGCACGCAAAACTGATCAGAGGAAAGAATTTTAAGGTTTTGAAAGAAAAGGAACAAAAATTAAAACTCATTTTACAAAACGAGTAAGCTCATTAATAGCAAAAGTGGTTAAGCTTGTCTGAGATACCAACTCAATGCAGCAGTCAAGAGCACTGCCGGATATACCAATCAAGTCATCACACTCTTCTTCACTTAAAATCGGCAACATCAAACATCTCAAATCAGACTTCCCCGTTAAATACTACTTCTTTACAGGCTATCAAGACATATTCGTGGTCCGATTTTCCACTAGCACAGATCTCTCGGCATATCACGCCTGCAAGCAAACCTAAATTTGTGCTAAAAAGCCACCGCTTTGGTCGACATTAAAGATAGCCAAAGGCTAAGAATCATAGCTCGAGCAGTTCTTGATTCAGGATCCCAATTAAATTGCATAATGGATGTACAATAGAAACATATTGAATCGGTTACGTCATTTCTGAATAAAAGTGGTATCGGAGGCATTCCAGCCAAATCTAATCTATGTGTACGTTTCGATGTTTGATATCGCATAAATGAATTTTCATTTCAAATTCAAGCTCATATTATGCCCAAAATCTCCGATTATATATCAATTCATTGTGATATCTCCAGTTAGCCAGCCCCAGCCAACATTAACATTAAATCGCAGACCCACAGTTTTTCAGGTCACGGATCATTAAGCTTCTTCTAGGAACAGAAGTGTATAGTCAACTACAATCGGTAGGACCAATTCAACTAGGGAACGAATTACCTATTCTACAAAACATAGTATTAGGATGGGTCGAAATTGGAGGTACCACAGCGTCATCACTCTCTATATGCAGTAGGTATCCATTGATTCTGATTCTCAACGCCTTGATGAGTTATTGGAAAGACTTTGGGAGAGTGATCAATGCGAGACTCCTAATATTAATGTGCTTCTTGGAAATATGTGTAATCGTCACTTTGTTGAGACATTTTCAAGACACAAGTCGGGAAGGTTTGTGGTCAGGCTACCATTTTCTAACACTCCTTTTGTGTTAGGAGACTCTGCAACACTGGTTAAAAAAAAGGTTTCTGAACTTAGAGAGCAAATTGGAGCGAGACGCTTATCTTCGTTTCTCCTATACAGTCAATTTTTGGCCAATTTGTTCGGTTTAGGTCACATCGTTATGCATTTAGTGTTTGAACATTTGCAAAATGTACCGTCAAGTACTTCTTCAGGCGAGCGAATATCAATACCATTATAGTTTTTTTTTGTGTTTCTAAACCCTGCAACCTTTTCTGGGGTCGAAGCTCTCCCAACTTTTTCACGGTTAATTTTTAACGTCCTACTTTACGACGTCATCAGCCAAATCGAGGACGCACGAATACAGGATCGCTTTAAATTCATCTGCATATTGCATTGCTCCAGCTAGCCTTTACTGGCATGGACGATGGTTGGAACCCTTTTCCATTTGGATTCGAACCCGATACCTCCCGTCCCAAATACCGCAGCTTTAACCACTGCACCAATTGCTCAATACCATTATAGTTTTTGGCGTTAATGTTAAAGATGAATTGCGCACTTACAAATTAAATACTGTTAACTATGGTACCTCTGCAGCTCCTTTTCTGGCTACTCGTTGTCTTTTATAATTGGCCCTAGAAAACCAACATAAGGATCCATTCGTTAGCTCAGTCATCCAAAAAGATATATACGTCGAAGACCTATTATCTGGATCCAATTGTGTTAACTGAGTTATGGTTTTGTGTCACGGAATCAGCAAAACTGCAATTGGCGATCTCGTCTATTATATAATCAACTTGAACGACACTCAGAAAACGATGTTCTAATAACGCCATGTTGCTATTGGATACCCCAATGGAAGATCGAGAATTATTGATGCCAATTGATGACGCTTACTCATTAGGCAAAAAAACATCATTATCCTCTAGCTTATGGTGGAATAGCCCTTCATTTCTAACTATGACGGATAAACTTTGGAATAATAAAAATGTTACGTTTTCAAAAGAGATAATCATTTCAGAGCACAATTTTATGAGCGCACGCACTAGGCCAAGATTATTACATCAGAGTATGGCTGACTTACCGCCTGATCGCGGAAATATATATCCACCATTTTATAATGTAGGAGTAGATCTGCTAAGTATCACATTCGCTGGGTTATGAGGAAACCAACAGTCTCATCAAACAGGTTGAAGCAGTATTAAACTCAAGACCGATAACAACAGATGATAACGTTGTCATTTATCGTCTATCACTTGATATACCAGAACCCGCCAATCCCAAGTTAATCAACTTATCTTATTCAAAAAGATGGCAACTAGTGAGTAAAATATACAAACAGTGTTAGACTAAATGGTCCAAAGAATACTTGACACAATTGCAACATCGTTATCGGTGGCAGAAACCAACAACCAAAATTCCAGAAGACACAGTTATTATAAAGGATGAGTAACCTTCCACCATTAAAATGAACTTCGGCAGAATAATTACTCAACATCTTATAGCTGACGGATTAGTTCGAGTTGTTTCAGTAAAAAGCAGATAAGGACTTCTTAATCGGGCAATTACGATCATTTGGCCACTTCCAATAATCATTGATATAACTGATCAAGGCGAGGGAGAATTTTAAACACCAGCAAAAAACTGTTTATAAAAAGTCATGTCCGAAAGGGTTAACAATTATATTTTTAATTTTTATGTATTTTGTCGTATTCGTTATTAGTATGTTGCCCGATGCAAATTTTTTCTTGTTGTTGTTTTAATTTAACGTTGTGATATGATTATTTTGTGGTGTTTTTGATGGTTTTGATCGACCGCTATCATTGTAAAGAAGTCAGGTTTATAAAATATGTTCAGATAAATAAAAAATAATAACTTAACAAAAACTTGTTAAATAAAGTTTATGAGTTGGATTTGAACGGAAGGGAAAAAGGTCCAACCCATTAACAAGCAGGGTTACAAGTGACACTTCCATTTTGGCCATGGTTAATGTTTTCCTAGAAATATAACTCAACCATAATTATTTTAAAATCCATCTTTAATGTAACATCGACCCCAACTTTTTTTTATTTAAATTTTAATGATTATGTCCAAAATGATGAAACAATAAAGTGTTTATATACATGAATACGTACTCCACCACCTCTCCATTATTCATAAATTATTTATTATATTGTGTGTTAAATGTTAAAAATAAAATGTCTTATCAACACACAATAAGAATAAATTGATAGCACCAACTGACACCCTTAAAATGAGAACACAACAAAAAGTGACTTAAATTATGTCAATCAAAGTGTCATATAATAATTTATCAAATCTCTTCGTAAATATTTTTTTGTTTTTTTTTTTACCATCTAAACTTCAATTTTAATTTTTATATTTTCAAATCTATCTAATTTTGGTATCGTCATCTTATCATTCGCACAAAGATATAATGATATACTATCATTATCACAACAATAAAGTAAAAAAAAAAAATTTAAGATTAAATCCATTAATCATAATAAAATTATTTCAATTTTAATTTAATTTTTTGTTTCTATTTTGTATTACTTATCTATATCCATAATCTGTTATATTTAGCTGATTGAAATGTTTCGATGTGTTTGTGCTGTGCTGAACTTATAAAATTGATAATTGGATTTTAATTTTCAATTAATGTATTTGAAATGAAGATGGATTAAATATTTAAATATAGAAAAAAGTTAGTTACAAATACCAAGTTAATTTAGTGGCTACAGAATATTTTATATTTGCATTTAAAGAAATCTGTCAAATGATATAACCCTTATATATAAAATAAACCACAAGAAAGGAGGGTATAAAAATGTCTGGCACATCTGTCAAATATACTAAAAAAGATAAAGCTACCTATAGGGCTAAAACAATAGTAACAAGGAAGATTATTACTGACGTACTTATAATTTGTCAGTTTTTGTTACATTGATTGGAGGTAAAAATGTCCTAATGGTAAGATTTTCACTAAACATAGTTTTGTTTGAATATATTAAATATTGGTTATTATTATAAAAGGATGATAATAAAATGTTTAGTTCAACAATGATACTTGAGAAATTTAAACATCAGCATGAAACATTTGTTAATCTGTTTATTGCAAAATTAATAAATATTTGAAAGCTTAATACAAGTGGTATAAACCGTACTAAAATTCGATTTAAATTAGAACACTTATATGCTATAGCATATATGCTATATGTATACATATACAGTTCTTAGCAGTCAACGATTAAATTATGAGAGCGGCTTATAGTGAAATGTTTAACAGATTAACCACTTTGAGAAGAGTGTTCGGGCTTGGGTGCTCGTTTCTTTATTAGGAGTGCTCACTTGGATTGAATTTGAATCGTATTCTTTCATTCATCATTTTGTTGGAAATTGACAATTGATTAGTTGCAAAGAAATGTTGCATGTCTTTTAGAAAATTGCAGCACCAACAAAATTGGTACCGTTGTCACACAATATTGTATGACAAAAGCCCCGTCGGCCAACAAAGCGTTCTAGTGCTGCTAAGAATAATTGGCTGGTGAGTTGAATACAGACACATGCGAATGGAGCAGACAGATTCACCCGTTCCGTTGATAGGTTTCCCATTATTTGACTTTCCATGCATGGGCGCTGTTTGATACATCCATTGCAACGTCGAAATGTTAAACGTAACAAATTGCGTGCTCCTATGATGCAACATCGTTCTTGAATCATAGCCATTAACAGTGGCGGTCCAGGATGACAATAATCATTGTAGGTTTGATATATGATTCGTTGACTAATTGTCCAATTTGCTGACGATATTATCGGGTGCTTTGAGTTTATGGCGCCAAGCTATTCTTGATTCGACCACCCACTCTCATGACCTTGTCGTCATCTAAAAAAGGTGCGTATTGAAGAAGAGGACTTTTAGTGAACTCGGGTTTTTGCCGTTTGAACTCCATATATTCTTGCGAAAACTCTCTGCGCTGCATCTCTCGGCGCAATGCTGCTTCGGTCTCATTAAGTTCATCAACACTCAGCACAACAGTATTGTCCTTGACTGGACTCCAAACACGTCGAACATATGAAGTGATGCGCAGAATTTTCTTGTAACTTGAAAATTTCGAGAAGATGGGGTCGATCGATGATCGTTGAAGAGATCGGACGTGTATTTTCCGATCTCCTCAATTTAAAATTTATTTTTTATTTATATTTCTTTTGTTTTTGTTGTGTTGTTTTTTTTTGTGTGTTTATTTAAGTGGTAAAGTGGATCGTGTACTCTGTCGTTTTCTCAGAGATCAGGTACCAATGCGTCATTTTTAATGTGCATTTTTTATTTTTATTTTTTAATTAAATTGATGTAAGTACATAAGTACCGTTGGCGAATTTTGGTATGAAACAATTTTTTCTATGAAAAAATGAAAGAAAACGAAAAAATTATAAAGTTGTGTTGGTTTTATTTAGTATTTTGGTAGTTTTATTGTCTTTTGTGTTCTTGTGTTATTGTGAACTGTATTGAATCCGAGTGATCCATAGGGAGCATTATCCGTAAAAATGTGCACTAAGCTTTTGGCCGAGTCTAATCCTCCCATTTTAATTATAGCTCGTTTTGTGGTTATTTTAAGTGCGCTTGAGTGGTGTTCTTCGATATTCGTGTTGGCGGACGTCTTCAAATTGATTCTTGAATGTCGGTTTCGCCCATATCGTCGGATGCACATCTCCACCTGATTTGTAAATGACGTTATATTAATTTTTCCAGCACGAATTGGGTGGAGATAAGCTATCTCCACCTAATTCGTGGTTTTTTGGCTGTGCGGGTAAAGTTTCAGATTTTTGGCCAATTTTTTGCAATAGTGGAATGGATTAATTATTTTCTAATTTTTAGAAAAGGCTTGGAAAAGCCATTTTAGGGCTTGGAGAAAATGGTCTAAAAATGTGTTTTTTTTTTAAGAGAAATAGCAGATTACAGATATTAAATTATTAATTATTATTAGCATGAGTGTACGGCGATGCATGGCATTTCGAGAGATTCTGGTTAACCGTTGACCGCAATATTGGGGTCATTTGAAAATAGGAACCTTACTAAATTAAATTAAATTATTGTATTTTTGTATTATTATATTATTATATTGTTACACTATTATATTATTATGTTTATATATTTATTTTGACGTATTCTTATACATTAATATATTTTATTGCGGGATAAATTAATAAATTTGTATTTTCATGGAAAATTAATCCAGTTTATTACAGCCTAAGGCTAAAAGCAATTATTTCATTAATATATTTTGTTTAAAGGAAACATTTGCTGATACACCTGAATGAGACACACTGGAGTTGATGATAAGAAATGAAATAATGCAGAGCAGCTTGTCAAAATTGTGATTGTCTTGTGCTAACATTAGTTGAATATTGGCTTCCGGAAAACCGGGTCAAATCTGTCATTACTAACATGCCATTTCTTTCCTTACACCACAAAAAAAAACACTAACTATCGATCGCTTATGTATCTGCAACCGGGTCGAGTCTGTCATAACAAACAAATTCCATTCACTCCTTCGGTTTTGTTATATGTAACACGGGTGTATGGTGGTGCCCGGCATTCCGGGAGTTCCTGGTTAGTCCTTGGCCGTACACTCTAATCAATCAATCAGTCAATCAAACAACTTGGAAATTTCGAGAAGATATAGTTCAATGTCTGGTTGTCTTTGGTTGATTTTTTGGCCTCGGTTATTCCGCGAGCTTCGATATGGCTGACTATTTTGGATGCCTTCTCCTCGTTTGGTTCGGATACGTCAAGATTGGTTTGTCCCGGCCAGTAGTGCTCTGATTGCCGTAAGAACGCTGGTGCAGACCACCATAGCGGGTGACTCTTCAATTCTTCTAGTGATATCCCACGGCTCGCACAATCCGCTGGATTGAATTGAGAAGGAATGTGACTCCAGTGACTTCTGTTGAAGAGGGTTATGATTTTTCCCACGCGATTTGCAACAAAAGTTGGTGAGCTAGACAACCAGTCAAAAACTATCTTGGAGTCCGTCCACAGGGTAACCCTCTGGTAGGGGAAGCTTGTTGTCCGTGATTATAGGTTTACAATGATTTGCTAGAAGCTCTGCGCCTAGCAGCTCGAGCCTTCGTAAACTGACGGCTTTCAGCGGTGCGACCTTGGTTTTAGAGCTAAGTATGAAACATGTACTTTGATTACCACTCGTAAAACTACTGCTGAGTATGCAACCTCACTCGCATCACGGAATCCATTTAATTCAAGTTCCTCGTCTCCCTTTAGGAACAATTTATCAGCCACGCAATGGTTGATGGGGCGAATCATAAAATTATTTCTTGGTAACGATGGATATATACGAGTAGTAGAAATTATAAGACGAAAACAGCAACTAATTTTGAAACTTTGCAAACTTGCAACTGTTGAATCTGATGAACTTGAGGAGTATGTTTGAATCCATCAATCAGCTGTATTATACACATTAACACTAAAGGCAACTCATATTGAATCGACAATGAATTATGTAATGTGTAAAAATAGATGTTCCTATTTTTATTTCAAAGTTACCCTGCGTCCAGGAGGAAAGGGGAGGGGTTCTAGGTTTAGTACTAATGTATTTCCCCAGCATAGAATGATTAAATTCTGATCTTGGACATTGATGAATTTTGGTAACCAAAATTTTTTAATTTATGTAATATTAAAATAAGTTATATTTAATTTTTTTATGTTGGCCTAAAATTTATTAAATAAAAGAATGTCTAACAAAAATTGTTAGACATTCTTTCCTGGCAGGGCGTCGTTTCGATTTACCATTCAATTAAAACAACTATACCTTTTTTGTTTTAGGCGATAGTTTTATCGCCTAAAACAAAAGTATTAGTATTCAACGCCTCGTCGAGAATTGGTGAGAATACATCGCTCAATAATATGCTGCTGGTAGGCCCTAACGTTCAATCTACACTGTGGACCATTCTCCTGCGTTTTCGCCTTTCCAAATACGTCTTTGCAGCCGAAATTGAGAAGATGTACCGGCAAATCCCAGTACACGAATTAGACCAGCCATAACAGTTAATCCTTTGGCGAGACGATGAGAACAATATGTGTACGTTTCAACTTACGACGGTTACATACAGGACATCGTCGGCTCCTTTTGTTGCTACAAACACGTTAAATGAACTGGCTGCGATTTCTTCGCACGTTTACCCAAAGGCCGCAAAGGTCATCTAAGAAGATGTATACGTGGATGATGTTCTCACCGGTGCTAACACTATCGAATAGTTGAGTACCCTTAAAAGATATATTTGCGCAATCCTACAGGGTGGCGAATTCAATCTAAGAAAATTTGTGAGCAACCATCCAAAACTTCATGACTTGGCTCAACCCAACAACTTAAAACTTTTAGACGACAACAAGAATACAGTCAAGCTACTTGGCATCCAGTGGGATCCAATTCAGGATGGTTTTCGATTCGCAACCTACTTTCCATTCAGAACAATGCACACGAAACGATCGATCCTTTCGGAGGCAAGTCGAATATTTGACACGTTTGGCTGGTTATCTCCGCTGTTAATTAGATCAAAAATCATCTTGCAACACCTGTGGCGTAGCCATGTGGATTGGAATGATAGCTTACCAGACAAAATTTTCAATGGATGGCTGAGGTTACGGCATGAAATGGAAAATGCGAACTCAATTCAGCTGGACAGATGGGTGAGCAACTGCCCGTGCTCCTAAAGGGAGACGAGGAACTTGAATTAAATGGATTCCGTGATGCGAGTGAGGTTGCATACTCAGCAGTAGTTTTACGAGTGGTAATCAAAGTACATGTTTCATACTTAGCTCTAAAACCAAGGTCGCACCGCTGAAAGCCGTCAGTTTACGAAGGCTCGAGCTGCTAGGCGCAGAGCTTCTAGCAAATCATTGTAAACCTATAATCACGGACAAGCTGAAAATTGACTTGAGAAGAACTCCATTTGGTTTTATGCTTAAACGTAGTGAAATACTCTAATTGCCAGCGTTTCACCGTGCATTTTACTGATTTGAATGCGCTTTTCCAAAGAACACCTTGTGGAATGAACCGCTACGTAACTTTATCTTTCAAAAGACCGAATTTAATTGGTGTTGTTTACAATACTCTTCTGCTTATGAATCACATAGTCACCCTAAAAAAGACTCGATTCTAAAGTTTATACATATTTCAAAATGCACGTTCTCCCAAACATAACCGTATGTCGTAACCTATCCTCAGGGAATTAATCCATTTGTTGATCCATCAATATTTTTGGTTTCTGCTTCAGACACTAAATACATTTCTGACATAACTTTTTCGCCACGCCTCTGCCTCTGATGATTCGCAAATGTAGCCTAACCAAATTTAATAATATTTATGTACCTCAGTGCTGATGCTGGATTTGTACATAATAAGTGATTGTTATGACAATAAGTGACTTTGAAGATATAATTATAAGATGCTAAGCGTTTTACTGTAGCGTTTTTTTTCTCTAGCCGGCCTCCATAACTCTCATGATTCCACCGGTATCAATGAATAGATTGTTTCCTTAGGCAGCTTTTGATTGGTATAATTTTAAAATTTTAAAAGCTGGGATACTTTTCCGGAAATTGCGTGTAGCTAGCCAATATAATACTATTTTTCGGTTTGCTCTTTCAAGTTCCACCAATGTCAACAAGTTATTGCAATATTATGACAATACCTTTTTTAACCTAAAATAACTGTAATATTTTTGGTTTAATTGATGAATAATATCCTGTGGTTGGGCGGTATTATTGGTGACACTTATGCCATTATAAACGTCGATTTTGATTTGTTCTCTTGTTTTGGGTATTATATATTGATCTGGCCAACTTTGGTTGTTCATTACTAGCCATACTGGCCCATTCTAACACAGCTTATCACACCATTGATCTCGTTTACGAATGCATATGATTTCAGATGTTTTATTGGCTACATACGTTGTCCAACATCTTGGCTGACTGGACAATCAATCAAAGGCGATTTTCTAATTGCTCTACAATGAAGCAATATGTTGATTGATAACATCTCATTGATTTCTTTAACCAACCAATTGAGAAGCTCTGCTCGAGATCAGCTCGAGACTCGGAATACTACTTTGTTTTAGTGGTGCTACTTTAGTTTTTGCACATATGAGAAAATTCGTAAATTCATCATTGCTCTGTAATTGTGCGTATATCGTGGCTGCATAATCCAATTTGCTTGCATTGTAAAACCCGTGTAACGTTATACTGTTTGAAGTTGTGATACATCGCGGAATCTTAATTTCAGGTGCTCGACTTACACCATTTCGAAGTTCTTTCTACGAGAACTGTGTTTTTGCTGGCAACCCAAGCAATTTTTTGTAAGCAAGCTTTGAAACAGAATTTTTACGCTTATGTTGGTTGGAGATAACCCACGCGAATCAAAAATATTGCTCGCTTCGCATAAAAATGTTCGCTTGGTGTGCAATTGCTTTTATTTTATATGCACTTGGCTAATAAACTGGTCAGTATTTGCATTCCATACCCAACACTTTGTGTTGGATAAAAAAAGAAAATCAGATTTAGGTTTAACGATATGTCAATGGTTGAGTAAGATGACGCGTCAAAAACTACACGCAATTTGTTTGTGATGTTCCTTCCTTTGAGTACTCCATGATGTTGGCTATGTGATTCTTGTTCTACACTTTATATGAGATTTCTGCATGTGGACTAGGTCTTGGTATTCTCTTAAAAATTGCTCGTAGAGTTGTTGGAAATTATCTGCTTTAAACCTTCTTTACACGGCAAGTAACGTAGGTACTGTTCTGCTATTCTTTGGTCATGTTGCTGGTTTGTGTGACTTCTTTGATTGTCCTTCGACACCTTCTAAATTTTTGAAATTAATTGTGACAGGTGCAATAAGTGATATAGTTTTTTGTATTATATGTACACTTATTGATGTTTGCTGATCAGGGTTAAGTGTATTGATGCCATTTGTACTCTGGTAGTTCCACGAGATATGCCACCGCTTACATCACCAATTCCCGTAAACAAACTTATACAATTTCTTTTTGGTAGCCTTTGATCATCGATTCACTTTTTTGAATTTTTTGATCATCGATTCACTTTTTCTGTGTAGGTAACACTGCCTGCACGATACACTTTAATGCGATATGATCATGTAAACCCATCTTCATATTATTATATGTGAGTGATGAGTTAGGATTATGGTTTTTATCGTTTATTCGGTTAAATCATTATTTCTGCATTAGCGGTTATGGCCAACATGCGTCTGTATGCAAAAAGGTATGATGTTGTAGGAACATTGGCAGCACCTATCTCGCATTTTGCATCCGTAAGCTTCATGTCCTGGATATAGAGACAGTTGAAGCATCTATTGTGTTTGATATCAGCTGTCTTCGTTCTTCAATCGGCAATTCCATAAATTAAGAGCAATCAATGACTTACCACAGGTAATACAATTTTCAGATCGTCTTCGTATTATTCTTTTTAAAGCAAACGGCTTCCATTTAAGGGAAACTAAAATGTGCTATTCTAATGATCGTAAACATTCTATAAATTAAATATCTAGGATAATCCTCAATTAAAGATAATTTAACTTGGCATTTCTAGCCAATCGTTTTAATTTCCAAATGAAAACGTAGATAAATTTTTTAGACTTTAATGGGTTGGCTGTCCAATATTTGAACACATACATATTCAAACCGGAAATAAAGGCGGACGTATCTTTTTGCTAATATTCTAATGCATAGTAGGTCCCTAAACAACAGTAACTCATTCTGTATGGTTTTGAATTTATCTAAATAACTCATACTGACAACTTAATATACACGGCTGATGTACGTTTCCAGGATACCAAACTGACTATATAAATATTTTCGACGAGTTCTTTCTAAATTAGGGCTATAAAACTTAACTGAGGCCATTTAATTTACAAGATGCCTTGCAAATTATTAACTTGATCATTTTCTAGACAAAAACTTAATAGTCTTCCAGCCAAGCACTTTGAATAGTACCTTAGGATATCTTCACACTTTTCCAAAAAATTATCTTATAATTTTAAACTATCTGCTGTAGTGGGGTAAAAACAATACAATTTTGCTACCCAATTCTTTTGGGTATAATACAAATACCATTACAAGCCCGATGTAACAAACATTTTTATGTTTGATTTCTTTTTTATAAATTTGCATAAAACTAATCATTCCTTACACAAAATGACTAAGGTATACGAGTAAAAAGATACAATTAGCAATAAATCTATGCATAGATACAATTCCTCAATGGATTTCATAATCCATTTTTATTTTTAAATTAACATAGCCCCAAGGTACAATATCTGAGCAGTATAAAATATAATTAAATCCATATTATATATGTAAATTGCTATGCATAGTTTGCGGCTAAATTAAAATTGTTACATTATGTCGATAACAGTTGTTCAATTAACTGAAATATTATTACATTGATCCATCCTTTGGAAAATTTCCATGCTTCTATATACTTTTTTGCATAAAAAAAAAGTTTCTTCATCATTTTGCAACAATACTGTGCATCGTTGAAGAAAAACCCACAACTTTAAAGTTCATCTTGAAAAATGAAATAATAAAATATTATCTCTGATACAATTTTCTATATCCTCCCGAGTCTTTTTAATTTACTCGAGTTATGTAATTTTTTGCATAAAAATTAGTTTTTCGCAACAAATTTGTGTTTCTCCATCTTTAAATTATTACATCTTCTTATGTACGTTTTAAGAACAATGCTACATGCAGAATAAAGTGTAAAATATCGTAAGGAAAATTAATTTTTCCTTAAAAAAAAAAAAGATTTCCCTCATGACTTAAAATAACAGAAATAAATGCATATACTGTGATTACTCATATAAAGGGTGATGCAAATTGATGGTATTATCTGGAGTTAAAAAAAAAATACTTGTGTTTTAATTGTATTTTTTGAGCAGTTTCCAACAATTTCAGAAATGTTAATTAATATCCATCTCGTTGATCCTGCACAGTGGCCTGGAGTTTAAGATGGTCAGCTCCCACTAAAAGAATGTTCAACTCGTCAAACATCAAGACATAATTGCTTAGAACTCTCTTTAAATGAAATTTAGTTAAATTTATTGCCGCTTCCAAAATACCTCCACAGTGTATAGTGAATTTGGAAGAATAAAGTGACAAGTTATGCGTTTTCTGGAGAAGTCGGAAATAATATTTAAATGCTTCTATAAACTTAGCCCATTCCGGTTTCAATTTAACGCACCGAAGAGATTTGTTCCGTTATCATGAAGGCGTCACTTATAAAGTCGCCTACTAATTCAAGTGGTACGACTTTGGTACTTACTCATATGAATAAACCAATACAGGGATTAAATGTTTTTGATCTCGTCCTAAATACAAATTTACTAATTCCACTCGTAACATATGCAGATTACCCAGTAGACTGTCGTTTAGCTAGCTAACCTAAAGGATCAAAGGTGCAATATCAGTTACAAGGTTACTTCAATGTATCAGTTAAGATGTTTATTTGGTGAATGCCATGTCAGGCAGTCTATAATGCATACGAAACGATAGTTTTTCAAGTTTCATATTTCCCCAAATGCACAGGATTGGTGGGCTGTTGACCTCAATCTTGAAATTTGTTGGAGTGTATTGTTAGTTGCTTGTGGACTAAATCCAGTATTTCAGGCAATAGGATTTCCACTAGCTGAGCTGCGGAATTAGTCATTGCCTAATAGATACACGATATCTTCTTATAACTGTTGTAATTGCTCGTCTGTATCAGTTATATTCAAAAGATCAGCCACGTACATATGTCGAAGATAGTCTTCGGCTATCTGTTTTATAACATAAGTAGTTAAATTGAAGATACGACCATTTGTTGATATATTTTTTGGACATCTGTAGGAAAAATACTTTTATGTTCGCGGAATCGCAATATTATCAAAAACAAGGTCGATAGAACGATCGGTCTGACCACCAAACATTAATTAAGGAAATTCTAAATTCGTTTTTGCAGAGCCATCTCAACCACGCTCATCTTAACTGGGGAACTGGATGCGTATTTAAACCATTGAGGTATGTAATAGTATAAGTGCAGCGTTAGTATAAGTGCTTGCTGAAGAATTTCTTTAATGTGGTGCAATAGTTAGTACTCTAGAAGAAAAATTTTATATAATTTTGCATAATTTGAGTTTCGATGTTCTATTTCTCTCAATTTTTGAATGGCAAAAGGTAGAGATTATCCCAAACCAGTAAGTTATTCCTTATATACCTTACGCCTTTCAGAATTGCATTGCATATAGGTTGCTTTTAACACGATCTTTACAAAATACTTCCTCTGGAGGACTAACAAGGTAATAGTGTGATGGCTTGTAATATTGTTTGTTTGCCTTCGTATTTTGCAATATGGATGCATTTGGAGTAGTTTTAATTTGTCCGTCTCTAAAAATGTTAAAAAACTGATCCGCTCCCGCTAAAATATCACCACCACTCTTCTTGTAAAAGGTCGGATCTGCCAAAGTAATCATTTCAAAGTAATAGAGTGCCTCTATTTGGAATTCTGAACTGCTTTCTGGTTAATTGTCTAATGTCACTACTCCACTAACAGTTAATGTATACCGGCTTCCTAATCCACTACCACAGATTTCAACTATGTACTTTTTTATAAGCCGATGTTTTGTGGCAGCTTCTTTAATCAAACTAGCTTTTGATCCATAGAATTCAAAAGTGCACAGCAAGCAAATAGTTTTCCTGAAACATCTACTACTTTTACTAAATAGGAAAGAAGTATTGACGTCATGGACGTGTTTTGCGAGTGAACAAATATTGTGTGGTGGCTAGTCATTGATTCTTGCGTTTGTGAGTGGTTTTAAATTTATGGATCTTGGTATAGTAAAGAATGATAATACGAACCACATTTTTGACGCCGTCGAGGAGTTGGGCATCTGAAGATAGGATGTTTACTGTTAAGGCATTTAAAATATCGATTAGTCCATTTGGCAAAATCTATGCGTCCTATGACATCTAAGACATGGAAATTTTATAATAAAATAATATATTATTTTTAATCATTGCATTTTTCACTTTCTTGTACGCTTTGATTTTAAATTTGCACGCTTTGATGATATAGTCAGAGATTCCAGTGCCTCAATGCACCGAGAGAAAAATTTTAAAAATTATGCGAATTCATGATCTATACAAGACTACTTTTTTATTCAATAAAAAGTAGAAAAGCCAGAGACCATAAGACTTAGCTACATATACCAATGCCATTTGACCACAAAACACTTCGTTGGATGTATCCATAAGATGCCTGATTTGAGCTGCAAAGTACGAATGAAAGAATTTATGTTATACTACTTTCTATCGTACAACTCCTTTAGTTTATTTAATGCATAGCTACACTTAGTAACTAATTTAGCATAGCAGTACTGCAGTTTCTCTTCGTAGCAATTCCTTTAAAAATTTAAGCTTTTGGACTCCGTTGGAAGAAAAATATTCGTATATAGTGGCAGTATAGGTCGTCTTCATATAGGAAATATATGCAAGCACCGATTCTATTCTAACATGCATCCCCCGCTGTCATTATTTGCTTATTTAAGTAACGTACCAGGTACAGTTGTAGGTAGTCGGTTATAGTCGATTAAATTTCCACGGTGTGGTTTAAAACTTTACCATTTGCCAGTTTTTAAAAATGTCATCAAGGTAGCTACAATGGAATTTGATATGGCTTATTTGTATTATTTAGTCGAGTTGAATAGTCAGAATAGCACAATCTTATTATGCTATGAAATAAATCGAATCGGTGTTGGAGATGAACCACTGTTCATCTCCAACAACTAAGAATCAGGGTTAGTTTGTGTTAATGTTGCATACACCGCAAGTTAATGGGGTTGTGACTTGCATTTTCATACACTACCCGAGAGCTACTTAAATTAATCTGGAAATAATGATACTAGTGCTGACAGTAGCTTTTGATCTGAGTAGCTACTGTTAATGGAAGAAACGTTGTATGTTGATCTGAATGACACATTCTAATAAATCATTCTGAACTTCAGATTCAGACTGTTATTCCCGGTTATAAATATATGTGCGTGCAACTGTAGAGCTAACATACTTATTGCCAAGTTCATTTAAAAAAGATGGTGACTAAGATGATGCTAATTCTCTCACTGTCGAATTTCTTCATTGCTGCTATATCGCTATTTATTAAAAAAATCGTTTTGCTTGTGGCATGTTTTTATTTTGAACCTTCATACTTGCCTGTCTTTTAATCATTTTTGTATCCTTTTTCCGATTGATAAACTTCTGAGCTTTTCTACTACCCACGTCGCATTATAAACTTAGACCTAAGGCATTTGAATTGATATACCAAAAGATCAAAAGATCATGGCTTATATCATATTTTCAAATAAATTATAGACTCCAATTGAAGCACTCTTTATAAAGAACGACACAATTGCATTTAGCTAAAACTCTTTACAAATGTAAATACATAAATTAAATCTCAGTATATCACACAAAACCCAAGAGAACAAGGAAAACCCAAACAACAACAACAACCTTAACCGTAATACATTAACACAACAACAAATTTACCATTTTATTCGCAAAGAACTGAGGAAGAGATATTGCGGATTAAATTGCGGATTAATTAACTTATGTTATAAAAATAATACAAATTAACATGAGGCTAATGTAAACAGTGCACATTTAAAGGTATGAGCAGATATCTGTAAAAATACTGTTGGCGCAATTTTAAAATATGTTGAGGACATTTTTTAAATTTTTGCATTGTAAGTTTGAATTACTAGAACCTGGAAAACAGAAATGTTATCTTAATTTCATTTGATGTAAACATAAACCAATTGCTACAGTTTCAAGGTTCTTTGATAACAAATTTTGCCATCGGGAAAGGACTCCAACATGATTAACAACCAATTAAATAACCAACCTGATTAAAAACGTATGAAAAATTCTTACAATTGATGACGTAGTTAATGTGAGTAATTGAGCTGTACTTACACCGTAAACTAAAAATGATCGACTGCGGTACATATGATAAGGACAAAGAAGATTAACTTATTAATTTTTTAAGCTAACCTGAAACGGTGATCGTGAATTTATCAATGGGCTTTGAAATAAAAATAAAGTGACATATTAAGAATAACCCTCGATATATCTAATTATATAAGATAAAAACAGCCTTTGAATTTTAGCAGCATCAATTTCCACCAAGCATCGTCTACACCTTCACGCTAAATCAAGCACAAGTTGATCTTGTTTTTAAAAAAGTTGGAAATTGTCTAGCAGAATCGAGTTTTAGCCATGGTCAGTTATACGCAGCAAATATAAGAGGAATCCAGCAAAAAAACTCAAAAATTTTAATTCTAAACATTTAAGGATATATCTTGAAGTTTTCAGCTGTGGTATACACATTAACTAGAACATCAAATTGCTATCTTAAATTCTAAGTTAATGGAGTTCAATTTTCAAATAAAATTAAATGACAGCACTTAGCCAAATTTATGTACAACGCACGTTGCAGATACGAAGAGATTTTTATTCTTATTGCTCCCAACATCGATAGAGTTGAATGTTAACAGTTTTTAATTTTTTTCTAAATTATTTTTTCTATAGGATTAAAAACAAAAATGATGTCTAGACATGGCTGTTAGGGTTTCCCAGTTTTGATATGATATTATACTATTAAGATTATTAAATACACACACACAGATATATATATATATATATATATATATATATATATATATATATATATATATATATATATATATATATATATATATATATATATATATATATATATATATATATATATATATATATATATATATATATATATATATATATATATATATATATATATATATATATATATATATATATATATATATATATATATATATATATATATATATATATATATATATATATAAATATAAATATATACGCTGGTTTGTGACATTTCTGTACCTCGTGCAATTGCTTAGTACTTACATGAGGAGATGCTGCCGCTAGAATATTGATTTCTGCGCTTTCTTTTGTACCTCGCTCCCTCTTTAAATTCTTGGTATGATCCTGTCTCAATAAATAAATTATAATACTAAACACTTAGATGACATTTATCAGGAAACTGATTTGCGTACAAATCTTTTGCAGCTTTTGCAATTTGTTAGCTTATCCTTTCAAAAAAATCAAAGCAATTTTTTCTACGATCCTGTAGGTAGAGCGCACCGTTTTAAATTAATTTCGAGAAAACAAAAAAAAAACTTTATAAATTCACACAAATTTTGTTTCGGGATATTAACATATATCTCGAAGACTGCTTTGTTAAACAAATTAAACGAAATTTTTGTCACCTGTCGTATAGTGATGGTTATAGTGTTTTCTTAAATACACTGCGGTCTTGAATTCATTATTCGCCGCTGACCACAACACCGTAATCAATTGAATGTAAAATTATTCGTTGGGTTGACCACCTACAACGAACATCAATTGTAAAAAATATGGTCTGAAAGATCTTGTAAAAGTTCTCAGTAAAGGGATAACTTTAACCTGTAATGCAGTTGATTTTTTTATCGGATTGATTGATTGACTAGAATGTACTGACGAATCAAGAATGAACCAGGAACTTTTGGAATACCGGGTACCACCGTATTAGATTTCAAAAAATTGATTAAACATTACAAATCAATTAAATTGGCCGTATTGTAATCAATACGTCATGTAATCGCCTAAAATCCAACAAAATATTTTGTTTCTCTTTGTGTTTCGCATGGAAAAATATTTATAACTACTCTTTTGTCAATATAAATGCAGTTTTTTCGTGTGTTTAGGTACACACTGTGTTTACTTACTGTAATTTTTGCCTATTTAGTTCATAACTTATTTGTGCAAACCAAAAAAAAATTGGTAATATTCTATGACATAGACCGAAAACCCAACACTATTGTTTTATTCGTTTAGAATTTAGATTCATCGATTCATAAGATGATGAGGCGGAGCAGTTAGTAGATAACGAGAACGAAGAACAATTTGATGAACTGGAATATTCCATTAAAGAAGAGTCTGATTCGTAAAAAGAAAGGACAGAAATAGAAGTGGGTGATGCTGGCGACGAGGATAAAGATTTATTTGTAACAAATGAAGATATTGTGGAAGACAGAGAAACAAGCGAGCATTTTGTAAAAAAAGGCAGCTTAAAATCGAGTAAAAATTCCGGCACTTCATCGTTATCACAAACCGAACATATTTCAAGAAAGATTTGTCAGTTCTAATCCAAACACTGTGAAAAAAACGGATATAAATAAATTGTCCGTTGTAATGTTTCTGCCGGTATTTTTATAATGGTCTACGAGATCTAAAACTACATGCTCCCTGTGATTTACATCCTATTTCCTAATTTTTCAGTATATATTGGGCTACATAATGGATAATACGTTTTTGCATCACTTGCCCACTACACTTTGATGCTATACTTAGCTGGTTTCGATGGTATGTACTGAGTAAATCTGGTTCTTTCTCTGAATGGAAACCACTGCTCGTTGACGGTAATATTTTTCTATGGTTTATAATTTTGATGAAGACCTTCTACTAGCATTTGAAAAATTTCAGTTATGGTGCTGCCTTGTCGGGAACAATTCTTGTAGCTCTAGTGTTTTGTTGATCAAAGAGGATAAACCTGGTAATATTTCTAAATCGTTTCGCTGATATATAGGCTCTATAAAGTGGATACAATGCTTATCCACTTTAAATTTAAACGTTAGTGATTTTTCCAAAGCAAATTTAAACGTTAGTGATTTTTCCAGAGTAAGCAAAATACCTAAGAAAGTTAATAGTTCCCCTAAATCTACTCTAGCCCATTTTTGTGTGCCGGTTCATCGGAATTATTCTCATTAAAATTATTTTATTCCAATTGGGCCTTGCCAATTCGGTAATTTTGTGGACACATAATAGTGGTATTTGTTCGTATGTGCCGGAAAAAAAATCTACAATTCTACTGAGAACTTTTTTTTTTTTTTTGAATGTTTGATGACGACGTTCATGGCATCTCGAAAGTTGAACCATTATGCTTCATATTCTATCACGAAGAAAATAAAAGAAAACGTTCAATTAGAAAACTTGGCGTGGATTGCCAAAAACAAGACTGTGTGGAGCATAGCCTAACACAAACAAAATGTGCAAATTGTCATCTAAAATGAATTGTTATGTAAATATTTACAATTGAAAATTTTTTTCTCAATTATTTGAAAACCAATAAAAATTTTTTTATGGCAAACTCTTAATATTTTCCCGAATTGTCAATAAACTTTGTACCACGAATTAAAATTAGCGACAAATTTATATTTTTCATATAAAACACATTAAAAAAAAAAATATTTACAAATGTAAATCCCTGCCCATTATCGTAGGAAATTTAAAAAAATGCTGAAAAAGTGTTTGAAAGGGCTTTTTTCATTTTTTTTTCTGACGGTTTCGGATGAACCTCAAAAAATTAGTCACTGAGCAGAAAGCTTTTCAAAATAAAATGAAAAATGTAGATTTTATTTAAAAATGAAAATTGAAATATTTACATTTGTAAATCCTGCCCATGTTAAGGTAAAACTAACGACTGTAATGCAGTATATACTTTTATATTCACATTTATGTTGAAATCGTCATTCCAAAAACCGTCAGAACTACGGTCAGAAGACTGTTTAAATAGTAAATTGATTTCCGTTTTTGTAAGAAATTTTGATTCGCCTAATTGCTCCTCCTCAGTATAAGATCTGATTTGATGAACAGGAAAACCTGTTTTGTAATTCCAGGAAAACATTTTATGGCAAATAAAAAAATGCTAAATATTGTATGGTTTGACGTGAAAATTGGAATTCTAACTTTTAAAATTACTGCTAATAACAAAACCGAAAAAATGTTGATATCGATTTTATTCGACTTTCTATGTTTTCATAATTCGTGTTAAACCTTTTCAAGATATCTTTCTTCTTTCCGCTGGTGCTACATCCTATGAATGGATTTGCCCACCTCCACAATGCTTCTCCAAATTTTGTGATTCGTCACACGAGAACTCCAGATAAGGTGACCGAGTGCGTTCAGGTCTTTCTCGACGTCTGCCATCCAACGAGTAGGCGGTCTCCCTCGGGGACCCACTTTCGTTGGTGCTGACTCCAAGGCTTGTTTTATCATCCGACGCATTCAATAAATGGCTTCCTCATTAATGGGATCGAGAATAACTCGAATAATCTTACGTTTTTGGTACAGCAAGATTTTCGACATCTTGTGCTGTCAATGTCCAAGACCCCACAACCAAAGGTGATCACTGGTCTTATCAGCGCTTTAAATATGTCTGGTTTTATTTTGCGCGATATATGAAGAGACTTAAAGACTTTAATATGAGTGTAAAATGGTCGGTAGCATGCTGCAATCCTCGATGATATATCGACAGAAATGGAGATTTCATTGATCCCAGAAATATGACCTCATTCACTATCTTATATTATGTTTCTCCTGAAATGAAATCTCCTCGTGTCTGCCTTTTCACGGTGACCATATATTTGGTTTTCACTTCGTTGATTTAAAGGCTAATTTGTACTGATAGTTTCAAGGAGAAGAGGACTTCTTTCAGGGAGATGATGTTGTGACCCAGAATGCAAATGTTGTCATCGTTTGTCAGCTGGGTTGATTTATATATAGACAGCTGTGGTGCGCTATATTGAGCTGACGGATGATGTATTCTAATGATAGTTGGAAGAGGACTTGTGCTATTGGGTTTCTTTGCCGCATTGTAGATGTTATCTCAAAGGCATCCGAAATGTTATCATCAATTAGCACCTCACATTTTGACTCATTCATTAAAAGTTGGCACTATATATCAATTTTCTCGGTGTGCTCAGATAGGACAATACGTTCCAAAATGCGACCCTCTTAATGCGGACGTACGCCTGCTGGAAGTCTACGAATAGACTAAGTACAGGGATGTACTTTTCGAAGCACTTTTTCACGACCATCCTCAGAGTGAATGTTTGATCAGTCGTTGACCTGCTTCGACGAAAACTGCAATGTTAATCACCCAAGATCCTTTCGCTGTATGTTGATAACTTTGTCGTGCCTATGTTGGCCAAAACTGTTCAACCGATTTTCTTTTTTATGTAGTGGGCGGATTAGAACCACCTTCCACTCTTCTGTAATGTTTCTGTTTGACCAGATTGATACTACAAGCTCAAACATGCGGTGGGATATGTGATTCCCACTATATTTGATCATTTCGTTGAAGATACCGTCCTGGATGTCCTGGATGTCCTGGATGTCCTGGATACCGTCTTGGATGTCACTGGATGTCTTGAAATGGTTCATCCACGCTATCACGTCCTGCGCTTCATCGTATGATGGTCGTGGTGATGAGGTCATCTCTACGGTAATATCAGATTGAAGCAAGATAAGTTGTTGTTAAGTAGGTCGTGTCTGTTTATTTAGAAACAAAAGGAAATGATTCCTTCACACTTTTAGTATCCATTTGTTTTGGATGTAATGTGACTGTTGTTTATGCAAATCTCTTTTCTTTTGAAACATAGCCGATACAAAGCTTTCCTTTTTGTAACCTTTTATCTGTCATAATGGCAGCAAATATGTGCAGTGTGTGTCACAATGTGGCTCGTGATAGTGTTATATGTAGTAGTGGGCATTGTAGTATAATCGCGCATTACAAATGTGCAGGCTTAAAAAAGACCAGTTTTGACTTAATAGCCAGTTTTCCAAACCTTCACTGGTACTGTGATAACTGCAGTAATATTTTTAAAATTAATAGCTATACACTTTCGGCGTTAACACTACTATGCCAAAAAATTGAACAATCAGTAAATAATTTGATGTGGTAAACCATGACGTCTTGTTACACAAACTTCTCCATGCTGGTTTTCGTGGTGTTACATTGCAGTGGTTTCAATCTTTTGTTTGATCGGTCACAGGTTGTTAAAATCAATGACGCTTTTAGTCAAAGTATTTACACTAACGAAAGTGTGCCACAAGGGTCAGTGCTAGGTCCATTAATATGTATCTTTCCAATTAATTTTAATTCTAGGTTATTAGCTTTCGCTTTGTGTTTCTGTACAATCACCCTAACCGCATTACAAATATTCAATATATGAATTCGGATTTCTGCTTAGTAAAGGAATGGTGCTTTGCTCATTCCATGTTCTTGAGCTCAAAAACGAAAAGTAGGTTTTTCAAATTGAATGATAATTGCGTCATAGATCCTGACATTATTTATAATGCTGTACATTGTCATCAAGTTACTTGTCTAGATACTTTCTTTAAAATTGAATTCGTTCAATCTTTCAAATATCTTGGCTAATCCACTCAATGCATTGGAAGCATCATATTGATTCTCTCTGTAATTATCTGGCATAAGTGATAAGTAAGATCTACATCTTACGACTAGTATGCCCTGTAGCTGTTTAAAAATATATATATTTTGATAATTTCCATTCAAAATTATCTTATGGACTAGTATGCGGAGGGGAACTTATTATGCTAGAATTTACCCCCTTAATATGGCACAAAAACATGTTATAAGAACTATACTTAATGTTCCGCGTTTATCTGTATCGTGGCTTTTATTTCAGGGTCTAGAGATTCTTCATTTGTGGCATTTTTATGTGCTCAAAACGATTAAGGCTTTTTTTAGTTCAAATTGTTTGAATATCAATACTGGTTGCAATTTAAGAAATAACCAGTGTATTCGGCTTCAAAGATTTGCAACAACCAATTTTCAAAATTTATTTTTAATTTTGGCTTCTAAAATTTTTAATAATCTTCCTGTTGATTTGAAAAATTGTAGTTAACTTAATCCAATCAAATCTGGAATAAAAAAATTTTTATTCCGCGTTTCAAATGTGGATGTTATCTTTCTTTTTTATATCTTCTTTATTATTAATCAACACTGGATTGTAACTATATCCACAGATTGTATTTTTGTATAAATAAATAAATAAATTTAATTTTCCCATTAAGAAAAAAATTAAGTCTGTTTAACTAAAAACAAATTAATTTTTTTGTTACAGGCAACACCAATAAAGTTATTACATTAAGTCGGTAAGTTGACAAGTTTAATAATATTTAGAACTTTTCTTCTACTAGAAAGACTTGTTCTTATTTTCTAAACAATTTTCATACAAAAAATGGCGGAGTAATCAATTATTTCAAAACTAACTCGAATTTTCTCGATTGTACAATAAAATTCTTTCATTTAAAATTTGGTTACTTCAAGTTTTTTCATCGTTTAACAACGATTCAACTCGCCCTTGATATGACCAAAAACCAATAAATTAAATTTCGTGTTAAAAAAAAACATAGAACATAACAAAAGCTCGCAAATAATAAGTTATAAAGTAATAAAAATATAATTTTCCAATTTTCATACATTTTCCAAAAAAAAACTGAAAATATTCCGTTCACTCATCTTAATTTGAATTTATAATATGGAAGATGAAAATGATGAAGAGGATAATGAAAATTTACAATGCATTGTTCATTTTGGCGATAGGCCGAAAGGTAGTGAAAATGTAACAGCACCAAAAAAAATGCGTGGCATGATGTTAAAAGGTTTTTCATCGTGAATAATGAATTTTGGTGGTTTTGTTGTTGTTTTTTTTAACAATATATTATGTCTACAGTGTTTTAGGGTTGTTTTGCCTTTACGAAATAGCTTGCAGTAAATAAAACACTGTATACAACATTTCGAAGAGCGCGTCATTTTTGTTTTATTTTATCAACCGTCATATTTATAATTATTATGTTTAAAGTTCATATTTCATATCTATTAACATATAATAAAGCTTTTAAGTGTTTCAATTATTTTAAGTAGAAAATGAAAAAAAAAAACTATAAAAGCTTTAGTACTGATATTTTTCATTAAAATTTTGAAACTACTTAAAATTAAAAAAAAAAATATTAATGATGGCTGAGACCAAAACGGTCTGATAAGTTTATAGTTCACATCATTATAGCAAAATAAAAATATCAGTATCGTCAAATTGCAAAGCGTTTAGTGATGTGCGACACAAAATACTTAGGTAATTAGTTTGTTAAGCATTAAAAAATTGAATAACTTTATAATTTTCTCAGAAAATTATCAAGTGCATGATTACTTCGTGCATGTAAATTTTTTAGTTTTATTTTTTTTGTTGATTCAGAGTTCACCCACAAATGTAGGAATGCTGACTTTGGCCTACTTGACGGTGTTTAAAAGATGTTTGGCAGTGTTGTTGAAGATTTCTTCATGGTTGTCTGTGAGCGAATAATAACGTGGTAATATTTGACGTTTGTTTAA
Organism: Tipula confusa; assembly: GCA_963556175.1. Classification (NCBI taxonomy): domain Eukaryota; kingdom Metazoa; phylum Arthropoda; class Insecta; order Diptera; family Tipulidae; genus Tipula; species Tipula confusa. The sequence goes on along the minus strand of OY744476.1, from coordinate 82,052,584 downwards.
TGCTGCATTGAGCATCGAAACCTCTTCCAAATACTCGTCTTTAAATTCACCAAGCTATATGAACCCTCTGTTTTGGTCACGAGTATCACCTCTTCAATTTTGAGGAACCTTACAAAAAATTCTTTTTCATATGAAATCCGAGTGTTATTGTCGTCGATAGCTACCATTGCTCGTCAGCCAGCAAATTTATCGATTTTCGTTATGCCACCCGTAAAGATTTTTTTGTAAATCTCCATCATATTTTTGTCGCTCTTCCGTCAACAAGTGGTTTCAGCACTACATCGAATTCACTGCTATCAAACACAATTTCTCCCGTTTTCCATCAATCGTTTGGATGGCAGCAGACATTGAGAAGATGTACCATCAGGTAGTGGTACATGGGCTCGATCACCCGTAAACCAACAAATTTTTTGGAGGAACGATGCAAACAACCTGTGCACGTATTAACTCGAAAGTTTATATATAAGCCGCCAATGCAATACGAGAAGATGTTTACGTGGATGATGTTTTTAAAGGAGTGAAACACACTGAAACGAGATATTTGTGCTAAAATGTAAAGTGTTAAAATTCGTTAAATCGAATGGAAGATCATGCAGATACTATCAAAATCATTCGAATCAAGAAGAATTCAATTCATGCTGAGTTTCGATTTGTGAAACATTTTTCAGTTAGAAAAGTGCATATCAAAGCAACTAAGACAGAGAACCGGCAAGACTAAAGCTGCTTGGTGCTGGACTTATTTTTTGATGTGATCACTACCTTGATAATAGAAACAATTTTTACCTTTGGCGCCTATGGTTTTAAATACAGATTCACCATCTGTGCCCTGCTGATGTTATCATTTTAAGGTCTTCGTGCGTGAAGAGTATATCTCATTGGCTTATCATTTAAAAATTTTCTTTTTTACTGCTTTTGTATACTTTTCCAGGTTAATTAACCTGTTGTTATCGTTATAACGTAGAGACGAATACCTTCTACTATTTAGCCCCATTGTGAATTATTCTTAATTGTTGTATTGGTTTTAGAAAGGACCAGAATCATAATGAGTGGTTGTTCCGAAAACCTACAGCGTCATCACTCATTTGCCTCAAAAAAAACCTCAAAAGATTCAAAAAAGGCCGTGACTGTGGTTTTTTGTAAAATTGATAATTGCCATCATTTAAACTATTTTCACTTTGATACATCCTGTCTATATTCTCGAAGTTATGAAGTTTATGGTGTTATACGGTAGAATATCTTTTGCGTAATGAAAAATAAAAAAGTGCTTCTGACCTTCGTTGTCTAACATAACGGCCAGATTGACATGTGTGAAGTTCATCTAAATAATTTGTAAGGTTTGTGTTTCTTAAGTCAAAAAAATATTGATTACTACCTTTGATGATGTATTAAAAGGCAGAATTTATAGCATGCACTGAACCGCAAGGGAGAAAAAGGACTTCCCAGCTGTTATCAACACTAACATGGCTGTCATGTTTATGATTTAACAATGCGTCTGGCCTTCATCTTCTGGTGTTTTTTATCGGTACAGAGGAAGTATCCGTTGTTTTCATTGTAAACGACCTCTTTATAAAATTTATTTGGCAATTATTTTAAGAATTTAAAATTGTCAATGCCACTAGAGCTACTCGGACCGTGGATCATATGTTTTACAATTATATCAGTATACTGTTAATAGTTCTATCAGGTATTCTTGCGCTGACGATGTTATCAAACTGATTGGATTAACTTGTCTTTGATCAAAAGTTAAATATGGACGTGTGGTAAGCTGCACTATTAACAGTTTATAGAGTAGTCAAAAGATACCTAAAATTGGTGTTTGCTATGATTATCTGATGGAAACAAACCGCCAATTCTATGGTAAGTTGGACGTAGGATTATAAGAACGTGTGAAAACCCTGGTATTGTGAATTGAATTGTGCACCTAACCAAATTCAGCTATCTGAAAGATGAAATAATATTATCTAGGTCCATTTAAAACATCCCTACTACCCTAGTAATGAAAGTTTTTAAGATTTCATCTGACTCACCAAGTAAGCGACGTGAAATTTGCATGCAATCCTTTTCTCTAAAAGCTTCATTATCAAAAATTTCTAAGTATAGGGTGTCTCAATAACCGGTTCAGATTTGACATATCGGTTATTTGGCTCTGGCAACACTAATGTCATTCTTTTTTGACAGAAACTCAGTATATTATTTCTATTTGACAAAACATAACGCTTCAAAAAAAGTGGGTAATGTTAGAAATTTACTTCCACAATAAAGACAATTGATTTGAAATCGCAAGAAAATGTCGTACAAAAGTTGGTCAAAACACAAGACACACACCCAACGGTATCAAGAAGTTTATGCAAAAAGTGATACGGGCTATCTAGTCGACAATCCAATGCGTACCCATGCTCGTCGTGTTCGTTCAGCCGAAAATATCGCCGCGGTTATCAAAAATGTGCGACAACGGCCAAAAACATCAATTCGTCGTCAAGCATCGGAAATTAACATCAGCCGATCTTCCATGCAACAAATTCTGCATTAAAATCTTGTGACCCTAAAATGGTTAGTTGGTCCAGCAATTGAAGTTTTGTGACCATCCGATTCGATATCGATTCGCTGTAGGCGATTTGACTATCGATTTGATGCCTTTATATTTTTATTTGTGGGGTGCCGTGAAATACAAGTGTTATGCGGACAATCTACTAACAATTAAGTTTTTGAAAGCCAATATTGAAGTAAGCATTGCCGAAATAGATCCACACACAATCCAAAATGTACACAGAAATTGGACCGACCGAATGGAGTACGCCAAGGCCAGCCGCAGCTCTCATTTAAACAAAATCATTTTCCATAAATAACCAGGAGGATTATACTTTCAAAAAAAAAAAAAATTGGAAATATATTAAGCCTGATTTCACGGACTTGTTATTTTTTGCCACTAGAACATAGGCTATGTATCAATACGGTTCATCAACTGTCACCAAAGTTGGTTGAGCAATTCAGCTGTGCAACAAAGTTAGAAACACAATTACAATCAGTTTAACAGTTGTAATATATAAGTGTGGTCCTAGAATCATCACCGGTTGTACATTGATGGTTAAGATGTTTGCTTAACACGCTGCAATCCTTAGTTCAATTCCTGTTGTTGACCACAATGCCGTGACTAATTTTGTGTAACATCTTTCCTTTGACTGCAACTATCGCTAATGACAAAAATAAAAGTCTCAGGCCTGTATATAATAATTTAAAGCGGGTAATGAGGATGATCTCCTTATACAACGGTGGGAGTGCCCAACCAGTGGAAGAAAAACGATTGAAAATATATTAGCTTAAAGGGGATATAAAGAACTCCTGAAACACCTATCATTTGATGGCTACTTTCCAATAGAAAACTTTAAAGTATAGTATCAGGCCGCAATATACAGCCCAATGGATGAACTGCTTAAAAATAACTTTATCCCTTGATTCTAGCTCTGCATAGTAAGGCAGTAAATGTGCTTTGAACCGTAACTACTACATAATTGAACTTCGCATATTGAGGAACTTGAAGTTGATATGCGGACAAATTCATGTCCAGGGTCTATAAGCAAAATTCAGTTACATAACATAAGCGAAGAACGCGAGGAGAACGCCATTAAACGTAAAACGAGAAATAACGAAACTTGCGCGACACACTCCAGGAGCTGTACAGATCCTGTCAATGGCTTAAATAAATTAACCCTGGAAGCCTTCATGAACGTCATATCATATGATCAAAAGAAACTTCATAATAAAATACCTCCAAATGGAAAATTTATAAACGAAGTTTTAGTATCAGGCACTCGTTAAACCACAAAAAACGTATAATATATAACACAGATACAGACAATGATAGCCTTAACGATTCAGATGACCATCTCAAAGATTCCAGATGGTAGATGCCGATGATCAAATTTTAGGTCAACATTTTTTAAATTTCAAAAAACTTATCAAGGATTTTAAAGAGTCAGAAAACGGTTTGATGGAGAACAGCTTGAAAATCAGGAAAATAAACCGATGAGGTTAAGTCAATTTACATACGGGTAAATTTGAAAATATAGGAAAGGTCTGTATGTTAAATTTAAGCATTGTGTAAGACAGTCAGTCATTGAGCCCAGTGGCAGTTATTAAAAATAGAGTTTATGTATTGCTCGTAAATTTTTTGGAGATTGGCTGATGGTAACGACACCAAAAAATTTGAATTGCTAAAAACTTAACCCATGTTACTTCTTAATATTAATATGCACTTAGTAATTTACTCCAAATTAGCTAGCTAGATCAAAAGACCCTTTTTTTAAGTCGCCAATATATGGGCCTTTTTAGGATTTCCATGGCTAAAGCGTTGGGATGTTATACCAATTTCAAACGATACTTTTTGCAAATTGATGATCCAGAATTAAATTTTTTTCATGTAGAATTGGCTTTAGTTTCTGAAGGAACATTTTTTCGAAAAGTTTTGAAAGTGTCGGGAGTAAACTGATTGGACATTTTGAGTTTACATTTGTTTTATTTTTGCCGGGTTTTGGAATCATTATTTTTCCAGGTTTCAGGAAAGTGGCCCGTTTTCATTATAGCATTGAAAATGTACGTTATTAGTTTGATACATTTTTCCGGGAGGTTTTTAATTAGATCATGCCCTGCTGATTTTTTTAGTCTATGTTTTTTTTGATTACTTTTTGTACCTGGCGCCACTTGTATTTAATTGGCTGAATTTTCGAAGCTTCTGCATCATCAGAGAAAATTTCGGGGTTACTGATTTGCTCGTTGGTTGTAAATACTTTACTAAGATGTTGACAAAATATTTTTGTTTTAGCTGCATCACTTCCTGCCCAGTTTTCATCAGGCAGACAAATCGAAGGGTATGATAGTGTAGGTCGTTTCAGGTTACATATGACTTTCCACAGAAAGTAATCTGTTAATTCAGTAGTTGTGAGTTCATTGAGAAAATGTTGCACCTCTTCATCGCGTTTTTTTAACAAGGCTATTTTGAGATCTTTTATCGTTTTGTTTAATTTTGATTTAAAAGCAGGTGATCTTTGTAGTTGCCACTATCATTGGCCGTTTTATCATTAAGAGCTGCTTAATATTTAGAGATGGTCTCTCCCACTTTATGTAAACTGAGCTACCGAACCAAGTACTTGATTTGAATTTAGTGCAATTAGTATATTGTTTTGTGCAGAATCTAGGTGTCGATAGTTCTAGAACTTACATATTAAGTGTTATTAATACCGCGAATGATTACACGGAAAAAAAAGTAATCTTACTACCTGGCAGAAACGTTTTTCTTGGTTTAATAAAAAACAATTTTTCATACTTTAAAAGTCAATCGACGGGAAATTGGCCTACGATCCCTTTATTTTTTATTATTTCTCACTTAGATGAATAATCATTGATTAAAATAATCTATTAATGGGCTATAACCTATCGCAGCATCACTATCAAATATTGCTAAATATATATAATATGAAAAAAGAGAGAAAGTTCGTCTGTTTGTTTGTGACGCTTTTTCTCTAAAATTAATTTTACTGACATATTTTTTTCTAGAACATATTTTTTTTTAAATATCAATGCGGTTCATCAACTGTCATCACAGTTGATTGAATCATTCACCCATTCAATTAGAATCAGTTTTACTGTTATAATATTAGTGTGGATTCGGAATGGTCACTTGTTGAAGGATGATGGTGTTTGCTTAGTACGCTGTGATCCTGAGATCAATTCCTGTTGATAACCACAACGCCATTACTAATTGTGTGTAAAATCTTACATTGGAAAGCCCATCTGCAACGATCGCTAATTAAAAAAATTGCTTATGTCTGCTACATGTCTTTTTGCCTGTTATAACGCTGTTGATATTATAATACTATTATAATTCTATGATATAGCTTTTCCAGGTTTTCTAAATTCGCATTTTAGTATATTCGATGTAGAAAATTTGGCTCTAGAATATCTGTTAATGGGTCATCTATTAATAAATCTCCTGCCATAAGCAATTGCAGATCATGGATGTCATCGTTTAACATATACACATTTAAAATCTTGAATGTGAAAATTTGAAAATTCGAAGCTACAGTAACCAACATGAAGGGGGAAAATTGCAAAAATTTTAGTACAAAATAAATGAATTCGAATTGGTTCAAGAAAATTTTTAAGAGTAAAACTTGCAACCGGCAAGCATACTGTGAAGCTATTTTTAATCACTTAAATGAATAAACCGTCGATATAATCTTCAGCGCAACAAGAGATGATTTGAACAAACTTTTGAAGAGATTACGCTGGCTTTATCGTAGCTTACGTATAAGACTACGAATCGACTGATGTTAACATAACCAAACGGCAAATGTGCTGCCAGCTAACCGGGTCAAAGAGATTTTGGAAGATATGCATAATAGAAAACCTGGAGCACTTTGGTGCATCAATAAAAGTTTGGACTAAACAAGAGGTCAGTTCTATTAGATCAATCAAACGACTCCAAACAAGAACCAAACGGAAATTAAAACAAAACGAGAAAACAGAAGAATAAGCATATCCGATCAAGAATCAAGAATCTCGGACAGTTACTGACACATTAGTGAACTATTACTGAGTATGGAGATTCGAAGTATCACTAAAGCAACATTCCGATCAATTAGAAGATCATCTATGGAAATAAGTAAAGAGCAACCAAGATAATTGAGATCAATACATTTTCCTGTCTATGATGACGTATCGTAGTGCAATCCATGACCCGATAGAAAACAAGGCAATAATGGTTGTTTTTGCAGAGAACTTTTATTACCATGCGATATCAAATTTGGATCTTACGAAGCAGAACGAACCACAAAACAAGATTACAAATTTTTTCATCTTTCATCTGTCAGACTCCAACAAAAGATGATAAATATTCACACTTCAGTAAATGAGAGCATTGTGAAAACCAGCAGTCGAATGAAGACAAGATGTAATTTTTTGTCAAATATAAATGCATTTGTGGTAGGGAGATATTGTTTGGTTATAAGTATATAATCCAAAAGAAGGATAGGCAAATTTCTCGAAATTGCGGCAGAATTGGAAAGGACCATTTAAAGTTATAAAGAGAATAAATAACATCGTAAACCGGATTCAAATTTCAACGTATAACCCCTAGGACGAAACTGAAGGTAGTATACACCGAGAAGTCAACACATTGCAACGCTGAAGAAGATGATGAATTTGTTCAGGGCAAATAGAATAAAAGTGGGGATAATATGACAAAATGTATAATGGTCTTATACATTGGTCATAATATAATTTGGTGGGAATCCGGGAAATAATACCTGGTAATTTTATGAAATTGAAAATTTACTCGATAATAAAGGTACAAATCGGCTTATTTGATTTTTTGCAGTTTACCTGTTACGGCTAGGTCTTTATGTGTGACCTGTTTCTTAATAGACCTCGGTTTTACACTAAGAATATAATGGTTAAGGCACTACATTAGAAACCGGAACCCAATAGTGCTTACTATATTGGCCTTGATGTTGGGATTTCTATACTTGATGAAGTTTGGTAAATTGTTGGCATTAGTTCTATAGATACGATTTTACAGATAGTGTATTTAGCTGTTGATAAAGGTGCGGTTAGATTGCTTTTAAAAGTATTATTTAAAATTTCTTTAAATACCATTACTACTTCTTGCAGTTCAATTCACTTATCAACAATTCGTCTTTTGTCAAGTGACAATATGCAGAAACGGATTAATCTACTTCTTGATTATTTATCTTTTCCTTATCGCATGCTTGACTTTAATGTTTAGAAATGTGGTAAATTTTGAGCTGAAGCATATCAATAGAATATACTAATAGAATCCTGAGGTACTCTCAAAGCAAAGATTTTTTTCGCAATTAAAATATTGCCTAGAAATAACTCCCTTAATGGTTTACGTCACGGCAACATGGTGAGTTAAAACCCTTAGCATAATATTATCATTTAGGACAATTTCACAGGGCCTTTATATTGAACATATTGAATTTTGGAGATAAGATGGGAGATAACATCTAAATCTAAACCAAGATGTGACGAATCAGTTTTGTTTAAATATCGAGCAGCTTATCATCGGAATTGTGTTGATTCACAAATGGACACTTGGATTAAAACCTTTCGTGAGACCTCGTTTGCAAAATTCATGTGCTCAGGGTGTCAAAATGATGCTCTTTGCAATGCTTCGGCTGAGCTGTATGGCCTAAGAGTGTAATCTGAACGCTACTACAACATATGATCGGCTACGGTTTGTGTGTCTAACGTATTCCAGACTTGTGTTGCAGTTGCATCAACAGGGCCTCGTGTTTATACCGCAAAGTGATTGCATTATTGGTTAATGTTCTACCATGGAAGAACTAAACTGCCAGTTCCTTGTTTTGGCCAACCAGAATGTTAGTCGGCTTAATTTGGTTCCAGTTAAGATTAGCGTTGACCCAGCGTTATTTAGCAAATTGATTTAACTCGACACTTAGCCAACCGGAATTTCAGTTAGGGAGTTCGTTTTATCAAGCTTATGGTCGACGATAGGTTTACGATCGGTTACTCAATCTTGATATTAATTAATAAGGGTCCCGGATGCGATGGAATTCCGCCTTTTTTATTCAAAAGATGAGCAGAGAATTTGACTGCTTATGTTACCTTCCTATATAATGAAAGTCTGCGCAAGTGGTGTTTTTCCATTTCTCTGGAAAATTTCAGAAGTTTGTCCCATTTTTAAGCCAAGAAGAAGAAATGATGTCTTACGAACACTTTTTTAATCAATGATTCATAATGTTTTATCTTTTTAAATCAAACCTATCGGTTCTCCAGCTCAACATGGGCTTTTTGTTATTAGATCGATGGTCACATATTTTGTTAGTTAATTTTTCTATGATTTATCCCTCACCGTAATATATACCAGTTTTGCCAAAGCCTTCGATAAAATCGATCATGTCATTCATTCTCATCGCCAAGTTATAGAACTTACATTATCAGTATCTCTCCGTTTGATGTTTAACATCTTATTTTTTAGATTGCAGGCATTTTCTGAAGATTTCTGATTGTCTTTCTCGATATTGTCATGCTACATTTGGAGTGCTTACGCAGTCATATTGGTCCTCTTCTAATCATAATATTTATCAACAATGTTATCGAGTGCTTCAAGTTCGCGATATATCATATATTCGCAGATTGTTTGATTGATTGATAAGTCGGTGAGACCAAGCACTTGTCAAGTCGTCCGGTTAACGCCAGTCCTTTTCCCACAGCCATTTTTACATAAACTTAAAATTGGTGTATACGAAGAAATGTTATTAATAAAACCATCTATTGGTGAAGATTCATTTCTAGTAATACAAACTGTTGTTGCAACCAAAGCAGTTTTCCTACGTTCAATGGTGGTAGGTTCAATTAGCATGTTTTCGTAGTTTGGCCAATTTATCATTGATTTCTGTAGGTATTCTGGACCATTCTACCAACTTTTGTTGTTTAGTAGTTCCTTTGGAGATACACCTCTACTTACACAATCTGCGGGATTTAATTTTATTAGTACGTGGTGCCAACGACTGGTGGGTATTTTTTCTAATATGTAGCTTGTCCTATTGGCAATAAAACAAGTACACCTTCTTGGTACATCTGAAAGCCATGTCAATACAATGGTAGAGTCGGTCCAAGCATACAGTGAATTAACAGGAGCTTCTAAAATTGTTGCAACTTTGTAGAGTAGTTTTGTTAATAACACAGCTCCGCATAACTTCTAACGGGGAACTGACAGCTGTTTTATTGGTACGACTTTCGTTTTGGCTGCTATTAGATGACATGAAGTTTCGCCGTTTGAATTGGTTGATTTCGCGTACACTACTGCTGCATAAGCCTTCTCTGAAGAGTAACAAAATCCATGTAACTGAATATTGCAATCTGCCAGCTTCTGAAAATATCTAGGAATTCGAATACCTGAAAGATATACCAATTCATTCCTTGCGACGCACCATAATTGATTAATGTTATCTGGCAATATTTCGTCACTTTCAATTTTTGTCAGCCACTGTGACTGAAGTAACATTTTCAACTGGATCGAAAATTTGACGGCACTCAAACAGCAATTTACATTTTGTTGATGGTTCATTCTGCAACTGTGTGACCTTGAAGGTAAAAGCATCCTCGTTTTTCAGCCAGCAGATTCCCAATGTTTTGATATACTCTTCAGAATCATCGAATGAGATGCATTCCTTTCCCCGAAATTCTAGTTTGTTTAGTAACTCAGGACTGTTTGAATTCTACTTGCACAAAGAAAAGCCTGCATGCGATAAGATAGATGATAGCTCAAGAAACATTGAAACGGCTTCTGAAACATCTGAAACAACCAGACAACAAATTGTCTACGTAAAAGTCGGATTTGATGGTGGATACCAAATTATAAGGTAACTGTTTGGCATCATTTGCTACCTGGTGAAGCGATCTGATGGCCAGGTGTGCCGAACAGGTGAGCTTGTAAGTAACTGTTGTGAGTTTCAGATGAACTGCTACCTGGCGATAAATCTTCTCCATACATCTACTACGAATGCCATATTATTTTTGCGAAAACTTGTTAAGATGGAAAACAAGTCATCCTGCATGGTTGGACCTGTCATCAAAACATCGTTTAAAGACAGCTCAGAACTTGGTTTACAGGAGTCAAAAACAACCCGTAGCTTTTTACCGGTATTGTTTATATTAAATACGGCGTGGTGAGGTAAATAATGCATCTTGCAGCTTTCGCTAAACACTTTATGACCAGGGATTCGTACCATGTGCCCAAGCTTTTCGTATTTTTTCATACATTTTGTGTATTCATCTCTCAGTTGCACGTCTTTACAGAATTTACGCTCCATTGCTAGCATTCGAGTGGTCGCTGCCTTTAAGCTATTTCCCAATTGATCGATCTTCTCTGTCAGAGGCAGTTCAACCATGCATCGGTCATTTATAAAATTGTACGTGCTGGAGAATTGGTTTTCACACTTATTCCACTTTCCAAAATCGTTGTAAAATTGACTGACATCTTCATTATTTATTTGTATCGTAAGACACTTGATTGTATAATTTGATTTGTGATCAGTGTACCCAGCAACAACCTAGCTAAACAAGGTTTTAATCAAATGGAGATTTGGACGTAACAATATTTGATTTTCTTGCATTATATCGTAAAATATGTCAATACCGATGATCATATCGATTGGATTTGGTTTGTGAAATGTGTGATCAGCGAGACAAATTCCATCGAGTTTCACCTTTATTATTCTCCTAGTATGGTTTCCTGAGAAGGTAGGAAGTTAGTTAGCTTACATAGTATTAAAACCTTGGCTTTAGAACATTATGTGTTCTGCAACATATCGGGAAAATAATTTTATGTTGACTTGTACTCTAGTTCTGGCTGGTGGAAATGAAGCTAACCCATTAACAGTGATGTTCGCGTATTTACGTCTCAAACCCAGTTTTTTTATAATTGAATCTGTGTTAAAAGTAGATTCTGATCCTGAATCCAATAGCGCACGAATGGTTTGAACTTTACTATCAGCATCAAGTGTATTCATAATTACCGTTGGTAATATCCCTTTTTGCCAACTGTAGCCTTTGTCGTAGTGTAAATAAGATATTGGTTTAAACTTGTAGAATCTGACTTTGTTTCCTTAATTGCGATGTTTGCACTCATTTTTGACTGGAACCGTTGTTGACATTATGCAGAGTTGTGATATGTTTTGCCTTGCATTTGAAACAGGTATTTGTAGAAGGACAGTTAGTCACCATATGTTCTTTTCAAATAATTTGGGCACAAATCGTGTTTGCGAATGAAACCTTTACGCAATTAAATTTTACACCTTTAAAACTTGTAGCATTTGTGAATTGGATGCGGCTAGTTACAATAGGTGTACTCTGCCTACACCAGGTAAATCTTGACCAGGTAAGTCTTGACTGAATGCAGAGACCATTGCTGCTTTGTTTCTTCGTTCATCTTACTTAGGAGTAAGTACAAAATCCATGGGTCCCGAGATAGGCATTCTGGACCTAAAGCTTTTATTTCCCGTTGTAGCGATTTCGGTGAAGCGTAGTGGATAACAGGCTGATCTAGAAAGGTTTTGGTTATTGTACGTATGCTGGTATGCTTCTTGTCGTAGCGTTGCTTTAATTTAGCCTATGTTTCTAACTAGCTAGCATCAGTAACTAATAAGTGATTTATTAACCGGGTGGCGCTTCCCTTTAACAATTGGAACTTGTGAACACAAGCTCAATAGCTTCTTTCCTTTGCACCATTCCTTTGCACATATCCTGCAATCATTCCTTTGCACCGGAACCTCGAACATATCCTTTAAGGAAGGCCACTGTGTGGACTCTCCGTTGAATGTTGGAACATTAATTTTGATAAGAATTAACTGCTTTATGACTAATACTACGAAATATCTCCTCTCTGCAGATGACATTAATATATACAGCTAATCCGACGCAATCCGACTGTTTGCTGCTATAGAGTGATTTTTAAGGTTTTGTGCGTGGTGCACCAGTAATAAACTCTCTCGAATTGTGAATAAATGTAAAATTTTATCAATTTAAAATAGAAATATGCCTATTATTTACGCCACCAGTGATTCAACCTTTTTTAAATACCGTCAAACATTTTGGTAAAAAATATAATAGTGAGCGGTACTTAGATTGCTTGTTCAGTTTTTTTTATGAAAAAAGGACTGTCAACGTTGTTTAATTCCTATATGGTTTCTGATCCAGAAATGCCAAATTCCGTTAAAGGTCACGAGAAGGGCTGCCGTTTCTGAGATTGGTTACCGCCTCTTTATCAGAATAGACGGGTTTAAAACAAATCAATATTTTTATAATTGGACACTATTTTGTGAACAAAATTTTCAGTTTATGGATAGTTATGGTTTTATCGGATCACAATAAAAAACATAATGAAGTTTTCATCCTTAATCGTATTTAATCATAAAACTTAATATTAAAATAAATATTTATCTATAAAGATAAGACGATTACCTTCTGTGCCAAAAAAATAATTTCCCGATCGAAAAAGTCATTATACTTATCTATACAGATGGCAGCGGATAAAAACTATAATCAAGTTATAAAAACTATACACACAGACATAGGTTGCTATGGATTGATTTAATTGATTGAATCTTATCACAAAAGCTGCATTCAAAAATAATATAATTTTTTATGATCATAGTTCCTACTTCCTTAACATATTTGCATCGTTCTTCAAAAAAATAAATTCCAGGAACATTTATGCCGGTATACATGAGGTATACATATCATAAAGATAAAATGCTCCATTCATTCGCTGATTGAAAATGACACAAAAACGAAAATAGCGCATAGTATAATTTTCATTTCATTGCTCATCAATTTTGCAGTCAATATATTATATGAATGGTATTAAATAAACCTCACCACCCCCCATTCTTCCAATATATTTTCGTTACACAGTCATCGATTGAATAGCTTTGCATATAATATAGAAAATTTTAAAAGCGACATCAAAATATGCATCGAACATATTTTAATGTCGCTCATTCTTTTTTCTATTTATATCATGCTCAATTGACGTTTAAATGACGTATGGTAGTGATACCGGTGAAATTTATATTAATCACAAAAATAGCAATACATTTTTGTATTGTATTGTGGAAACGTATATATAGTTCTTGTTGGTTTGAGAGTAGAATTTCATTTTGTCGTCATTAACGATAATTGAGCAATGAACTGTGCTCAATTAAAACTGTTGATTGTATATTTGTGCTTTGAGTTGCATGTGTTTTAGAAATTGGGTAATATATTAGTATTTGATAACAAAAATTTAACTCTCACTAGCGGCGAGACTGTGAAGTGTTTGTTTGTAAAGAAAAACTGTTGTAGCAATCTGGAACAGTCGTTTCAAGTAACCGTAATGATCTCTACATTTGGCAACATTTTGTCTCAATTTGTTCATAGCCAGATATAATTTTTATTTGTAAAGTCTTCTAATAACACTAATAATGAAAAATACGTCACAGGTTTGCATTTTGGTGCTGAAATACTTCATTCGTTGACATATTTGTTTTTATACTCTAAGAGCGATGCAGTTTTACATTTTGTTTATATTTTTGAAGTAAAACTTCTTTAGGTGCGATATGACAAGTAACTCAAATCTTTTTCGGACGGAAGTAACGAACGGAAATGACGTTCAGTATAAAAATGTATAGTTTGTTTACGGCAGTATAATTTTCAGTCATACATTACTATGATTACTAGATAAAAACGTTAATTTTATTGTTAAAAAAAAAAAAAAAAAAAAAAAAAAAAAAATCATGTATGGTAACAAATACAGTCGTGGTTGGGATTATTATTTGTATCGAGCAGAGATGGTGTGGTTTGTTCTGTGGAAGTTGTCATTAGGAATATGAGCTTGATGGAATAACTACAGGGACAATTTTTTTTTGTATAGTCATGGTTAGTTGTTGATTTTTCATTTGGTGAGACGGAGGATTGGGAGTCTTTGTAGTTCGTGATTCTTTATACCTCATGATAAAGTTGGCTAAAAATTACAAAACTAATCCAAATTTATTCACTTTTCCCCGTAAACTCAGTAGGAGGTACTGAAGTTGTTAATAACCGTTGTTATTAACAACTTCAAGGTAATACTGCATGAATTGGATCAGGTTTTCTACAATTTGGTTAAGGATTTGATCCCAAATGAGTTTTATTTCGTTAAACATTTGCATTGTGCGTTTTTTCAATAGTTGTTGTTATTTTTGTTTAATGTAATGCCATAGATTCTCTATAGGATTAAGTTCAGCGATTTGTGGTGGCCAGTCTAAAGTTTTTTGTTCCACATCTTTAGGAAATTTAGTTATAAATTTACTTTTGTGGATTGGAGTTCTTATCATTTTACATCCGAAAACTACTGCATATTCATTAAGGGCCTCCAAATATGTGCTTGAAGTAACTTTTTCGTTCAGCATTGTGAGATCTACTATGTCATTTTAGCTAAAACACTCTCAAGCCGTTACTTTGCCTCTTCTACTGTGCCGAATTAGCATTGTTATATTACAAAACTTTCTTTATTGAGGTGTCGAATAAAAATAATATTTTCCGTTGCTTCCTTCTAAAGAGATGCACGATTTCTAAGTCACAAAATATAAAAATTGGAATATAGGTGACAGGGTAGTCAATAAGATTGAATGATTTTGTTGCGTAGCATCTTTGCAATATTGTTGAAGTTGTTGTTAGTTTTTATGCAATGCCATAGATTCTCTACAGGATAAAGATCGGATATTTATAGTTACTTGACCCAAATGTTCAATAAATTTAGTTATAAATTTACTTTTGTAGATTGGAGGATTATTTTGCTGTAATAAGTGTGTTCTTATCAATTTGCAATTTAATGTACATTGAACGTGTTGTTCCGGCCAATGATTTATGGACAGTATATTTTGGTTACGAATCATAATCAAGGTTTTGTTTTGTAATTCTATCGATGTTTCGGGCTAGCTGCCCATCTTCAGGATTTTTTGCTGGTTATAGGGAGGAGGGAGAGTAGGGGTTGCACAGACTAGAATGGAAGACTTAGCTTGATGTATGGAACATTGGATGGATAAAACTTACATGGGGGGTTGTATGTGGGTGTGGGGGTTGTATGTGAGTGTGGCACAATGTGTGGTTATGCAGACGACGTATTAGGAAATAGTTGATTTGTTTTATGCATCACAAGGGTAGATAATGGTAGTTGGCATCGGTTGCATTGAGTTGTCTGCATATGAATGGAAAGATTGTTTACTTCGGAAAAACAAGTTAAGAATTCGCGCCGTAATTTTGAGTGTATAGCGGGGTGAAGGATTGATGCAGGATCATATGAGCGTAGATATGTGGTGTACATCGGCATTGCTAGCGGGTGGATCGTGAAGGATGGATGACGGTATCTTGTCTTCATAAATACGCCGGTGCGGGGCCATAGTGACGTTATCATAAGTTTTGTGACCTATATAGTATTGTTTCAGTTATCTAAAATATTGTACATGTGTGGTTTAGGCGGGAACACGTGGGCAGTGCTGTTGTGCTGGGAGGGTTTTGACTATTATTGATAAGCTATTAGTGGTATATATCAATAACGGTCGGAACTTTTTTAGTGCAGCTGCATTGTTCATGTGTTTTCGTTTGTATAGGGTATGTGCAGTGTTTTGGATGATTGAGGTATAGTGTTGTATGGGTCATGAAGTGTATGATCGTGTCATTGTGGTTTTGCATTGGTGTGTGTGTGTGTGAGTGTGTGTGTGTGTGTGTGTGTGTGTGTGTATGTGTGTTTGTGTGTGTGTGAGTACGGGGCATTGTTGTTTATTTTTTGTGATCCATTTGTTGGCAGTGTTGGTATGCAGTGTCTATTTGTGTTCGTGTGATTTTGTATGGGTTTTTTGTTTCATTGTATACTTGGGATTGTGGCGTGGTTTTTGGCTTGGTTTTTGGGAGAGTGGTCTTTTATTAATTTGCGGACGTCTCGGTACAACTTATGTTAATTATATTTGTTTGTTTTTGTAATGTATGGGAAAAATTTGTTTGTTTTTAGTGTGTTTTTTAGTTCTGCATAACTATATTTTGTGTTATTTGTATTTATATACAGTTTTTTATGTGGGTTTTGTTTGTTTCGTGTTTTATATGTTAGGGTTGGGTTTTTTATCTTGGTCTGTATAACTTTTGTTTTTTATTTTCTTTCTGATAATTAGGGGGTCTTGAGGATGGGCAGTTGGCCCAAGGTATCGATATAGTAGTAGGACAATATTTTGATTGTGATTGGTGGCTGAATTTTGTGGTTTATAAATTGTTCGCTGGAGTATTATGTTTGATGAATTGATATTAAATTGCAAATAGCCACCAGCCGTTACATGAAAAAAAATGTATTAACTTATCAATTTACACCCGGAAACCATTGCATATTCATTAAGGGCCACCAAATATGTGCTTGAAGTAACTTTTCCCGGCAGCACTGTGAGATCTTCTATGTCATTATAGCTAAAACACCCCAAACTATTACTTCGCCTCCTCCGCTGTGCCGAGTTGGCATTGTTATGTTACGAAAGTCTCTTTATTGAGGTGTCGAATAAAAAATATTTCTTTCCGTAGCTTCCATCTAAAGAAAAGAATGATTCGTTGTTTCATAATATTATCCGCCAGACCTCAGCAGGTTACGCTAAATAGGTACGAGCAAAGTTTAGCCGGTTTTTTTTATTCTTTTTTTTTATTTTTTATTATTCTTCTGGCTTATAAATGGCTTCTTTTTACATTCGCTTCACAAAGTCGTCTGTGTACAGTTTTGACACTAATTTTTATTTCTCTTACTTACTGTTTATCTCACTTAGAACAGATTTTCCTGTACTCAGAGGGTCTCTTTGCACAAGCGTAGCCTTCCTTAGGAATTTTATTTCTTTTACGCCCCCTCCTTTAGGCATTTTAGGATTTTAAATTTCTAAATTTGGTTCATCACCAAATTGTTGAGGCAGTTTTTACTTTACCTGTATTATTATAACTATATTATTATATTATTTTCTTATTATATTATAAGGTATATTTATATTTATAAGATGTATAAATTAGATTTTCAGTGATTATATGACGTATTGGTCGTAAAGCGGTTAATCCAATTGATTTGTAATATTTAATCAAATTTATAAAATCTAATTTATATTATTTTATAATTTCATATTTTTATAAATGTAAAAATATTAATTAATTGTAAATTTCAGGCAAAAACTAACCCAATTTATTACAGCATATTAGGAATTATATTATTATATAATTATGTTATTATATTAAGAATTAATGAATTTGTAATTTCAGATTAAAAATTAATTCAATTTATTACAGCCTTCGGCTAAGACCAATTAGTTAATTAATAGATTCTGTTTTCAGGGTACCATTACAGATTACAGAAGATTGGCGGCATACTGGAGTTGCTGATAAGAGATGGCAGAATGCAGAGCAGTACAACAAAAATGTGATTGTCTTACACTAACAGTAGTTTGAATATTGGCTACCGGGAAATCGGACCAATTATGTCATAACTAACATACTTTTCCTTTCCCTAACCCACAAAAATTTACTAACTATTGGCCGCCAAGGTGTCTGTAACCGGGTCGATCTCAATAATTTAACTAGTTTCCTTCCATATCCTTCCAAGTATATGTAAAAACGGGTGTACTGTGGGCCCGGCGCTTTCCGGGATATCCTGCTTAATGCTTGGCAGTACATTCAAAATCAATCAATCAATCAATACATTACTATGATTACTAGATATTATTATGGTTACTATATATTGTGCCTTGAAAAATTCGAATAAAATAAAGGAACGATGAAAAAATAATATTGTTCAAAAAAATGCATCGTGTATGTCACCGGCCTTAACAAAAAAATATAAAGCAAGCTAAAGAACAGAAACAAAATTTTTTTTCACGTGTCAAGTTTTCATATAATAATCATAAAATAGTAACATTATATTATGCTCTATGGATATTTAACAGATTAATTAGTGGATATGTTAATTAACGATGAAATTGAAGACAATTCTTTGAATTTGTATAAAAACAAAAAAAAAAAAAAGAATTATTTGATGGTGAGTACGTGTTTTTGACTGTGTAAATTATTATTTATGTCAACAAAATTTAATATTTAATTAATAAAATTGATTAATTTATACTATAATTAACAAAATTGAAAAAATTATATTATAATTAATAATTAATAAAAATATTTTCCAAAAATATATTTTCCAAACATTTTATTATAGATAAACAAGATACCGTGACCGCTAAAAAAATGTGATTATATCGCCAGCGTCTACGAGAAGAATAGCTTGATGATTCAAATAACGGCACAAGTTCTTTAATGATACGTAAGTGTTTGGTTGTAGATTGCACTAAATAATCTTGAATCAACATATTCATATTTCTACAGTATTTAAAAAAATATTTTTAAAAATAATAGATAAAAGAGCCCTCACAAGTACGAAAAGGTCAAAATTACTACATCAAATAAACCTATGTCATCTTGGCAAGTTAATAATGAATATTCGGTTCTAACTAGTTAAAGACCACATGTTGACGAGATAAGAAGTGATATTTTACAAGAAAATAAACAATTATTTTATGTACCTTACAAACAGTTCAATTTGCATAAAATTTCGCGAAAATATTTGAAAAACAGTTCAAAAATTACCATTTTGGCTACGCGTGTTTTGTGTGTGATCGACTTTGGTTCCAATGTGATTTAAAAGTTTTAAATGCCACTCAAAAACCAGTGCTATATAATTATTTTCCGAACATTGACACAAAAGATCAAGTGGCATGTAATTCTTGTCGGAATTCTTTAACTTCAGGTGTTGTTCCAAATTTGTGTAAATTTAATGGATTTGTTTTTCCACCTATTCCGAACAATCTGTCTAAATTAGTTATTGTGTCTGAACGACTTATTTCACGATTGTGTTTTATGCAAATTAGAAGATTGCGTCATGCAAATGGACAGTTCGACGATGATCATTGCATTAATGTTCATATAAAAAAAATTGATTCATAAATCAAGTTATCTACAGGGCTTGATAAACAAAAGAAATATAAAGGCTTGGCTTCAATATCTGGTTACAACACCTTAATATCAAATGTACGATGTAAACATAGATGAATCGTTTTTTATTGGGCAAAACAGTAATGTTAATGATGCCCAACGAGATGAAATTAGTGAAGATATTCTAATCGAAGAATCTCTAGTAGCAAAACAACAGACTTTATTATGGAGTGAGGATAAATATTTAAGTATTGCTCCAGATGTACCAATCAGTTTTCTATTTGATGAACATGCAGAAGAGTTATCCTTTCCAACAATATACGTCGGTGAATTCCGAAAATTTAAAGAAGTCTACGTATTACACCATTTATGATGGCTACGAGTGAATTAAGACGGTCCGATCGCAGGGCAGTCACTCCTCAACATCTTCTTTACTTGGTGATGAAAATTAGATTAAGAGTACGAGACAGCTTAACTGTTTAAGCACATCGGACTTGAGACTAAAATTAAAAAGGGGCAAATCGATTCAGAAGATTATGTTAATAGCTGCATAGAAAATAACTTAGCTTTTCTCCGATGTATTCCAAATTCGGTTTGTTATTGGTCTCAAATTTGGTTTTTATGTCAACCCCAGCAGACAACGTTGCAGACGGATTTAATTAACTTGTGAGTATTTCCACCCATAAAATAATAATTAGTACAAAATTCTTTAATTCAGAAGGGTCGAAAAAGGTTTAGTCAAAGTGGTTCATAAATATATAAACACTGGCAATGACAATAGTCTCAAATGTTTTTTTTTCAGTTAAACTAAATCACACTGTACCACATTTAGGATTTATTAGGATTATAAACCGCAGGCGAAAATATTAAGAAAATGAGTTGGTCATGTATAGTTAGATGACAAACATTATTAAGGATAAAGAAAGCCTAAAAATTAATGGGTATCGGTTAAGTTCGAACAATATACAACATACTAAACTATAAGTAACTAAACAACATAAAACAGAGAAAAAGTTGGATTAAATAGCATTTCCGTGGAATTGTTTTGATGAAAAGCGACTTGGCATATACACAAAAACACTCATCAACTGTATATGTACGTAAATGTATGTATGTATCAATATACATTTTTTCTTTGTTTCCTAAATTTTCACATTGTTACAATGAGTTTCTCATCGAACTCGGAAAATTTAACTTTTTTTTCTGTTCTTATCGTGCTCGTGTTGCTTTTATTAGTTGAGATTTAAATTGTTAAGAGAATGAGTGTTTATGGCGCAAAAAAAAAAAAAATCATCGGCCTTTTTTTTTTAAATTATGGAAAATTTAAATATTTATTAGATACATTCTTATTTTTATAATTGGGTTATTTACAAACAAAAATGGCAAAGTAGAATAATAACAATATGGAAGCAAAACAAAAATATTAGAGGGCCGCCCAAGTAGAATACTATTTTTTTTGTTGCTTCTGTTAGTTTTTATTAAAGTTATAAATTTAACAGTTTAGCAGAGATTTCATTTATTTCTTGTTAAAATCTTAACACTTGTGTAAAGTAAAAAATTGATGCTGGATATTATTTCGAAACAATTTTGTTTTTAATTAAAAATTTTAGTTTTGGGATATAGTTGGAATTTTTTGACAATTTTATCAATATGCTTTTAAAATTTATATTGTATCTATTAGGATGAATATAATTAAAGATTTTAATAGGAAATGTTTGTGAATTGTTTAAATAAGGCGTACGATTGCAATGCCATATCTATTTGAATGTATGACAACACTTTGGAAGACTATTATTACAAAAATACTAAATTCAATAGGTTCTACGTTTAGGATGAATAAAATGTTAACCCTCTTAGTGAAAAAGTTTCGGTGAAAAACTTTTTCTTATCAAAGTACTCGTAGCTTAACTTTTCGACAGCCTAAGATGTTCCTTCTCAAGAAGAGCGGCTACTGCGTTTTAAATTTAAAAGTGTCCCGGTATCAACACCCCTAGTGATCCGGGAACCTTCGTTAGTGAGCAGAGTGTTCTAGGTTAGGGTAGTCCTTAATCTGCCTGAATGAGTGGAACTGTCAACTCCTCAAATATCAGTTTGGTGTCGTCTATACATTCTTATGTGAATTTTTTTGGATTTTACGACTATTTCCGCAAACGTGTTGAGCAGACAGTTGGATAAAATGCATATTTGTTGGTTGTAAAGCTTCATTAGCCTTTACAAAATTCGTTCCGTTATTGCTGTGTATTTGGTCGACATTGTCTGGGGAAAAGTTTGCCCAGATGAAAAGTGGCTATCGGATGCGGTTTTAATGTGAATGATCTTTGTTGTGTGTCAGATGAAAATAAAGATTTGGTCTTAATATAATTTGGCTCCACGACGTTTGCTCATCCGGATATCTATCTATCAAAAAGACTGCGCGACTTACATAATCTCCATGACTATCTTTTGTGCAGTTGTGCTTTCAGGAGGACATATTGTTTCGCTTATGTTTACCTCCAATGTCTTAATGATAAGTTTGATAAGCCTACTTAGAAGTAAACAACATTTACTTTTTATTTAGCTGTCAGTAGCCAAACCACCACTTTTCCGTGAGTGACGGTATTGTTATATATTACTGTGGCGTTTGCGTACTCGGAGGCGTCCCAGAACTCAAGAAGGTCAAATGTGCAATCGACTTTAGAATATTGAATTTATCACGGGATTTGCACTCACTGGCTCTCAGTTCTGTTTTGATCTGATGGTAAAGTAGTATCCCAGCCTAAATTTTGGCTCCATAAACTCTGATACATGATACTGTATCATTTTGTGATTAGCATTAGCCACCGCCTATTGGATCAAAATCCTCGTTATTTTGAACAGGAATTGTCACATAGTTAGTTTGTTTGTATTCAGTGGCAGGTCCATGTAAAATAAGAAATGATCTCTAGCAGGATTTTAATGAAACCCAAGAGTTTTTACTACTTCTTGAGTCATTAAATTCAGATTGCCGAACAATCTTTAGGCCTCCTGGTTTTCTTTTAGGATATCTGTGTGATTCCTGGCCTACTTTCTCACCTTTATTCCACCTTGCAAAGAAAAGATTACTTGTGTCAGTAGATGTTATCTTTCTCCTACTGACACAACTTCATCTACATAAAAGTATTTTTTAAGGATGGAACTGGCCAGATGAGTGGTTTTTGTATCATCTGTCAGTACCAGAGAGTTTGGATGGCCAGGTAGGAGGCAACTGATGTCCTATATGTTACTGTGGTTAGTAAATATTTTTGTAGGTCTGCTTTTTAATTCTACAGAAATATCACTTACGGAAAGAGTCAACTTGAAGTTTTCTTTTGCAACCCATGGGTTATTACGTTCACCTATCGTTTATATAACTAAAAAAAGTGAGTGCATGTAATTTTTACATGCGGTTGAAGTAAAACTTCTTTGGCTACTGTGGCCAAAGAAGGTTTACTTCAACCGCAGGTATTTCTAAAATGATTAAATAATATAAAATATATATGTCATATTGAAATTTAGACTAGCGTTTATTGATAATATAATTTACAAAATGTGTAATAAAAATCCATATTTACATAATGTATTACAAAGTCAATTAAATTATTATCATAATTGAAATATGAAATAATAGGTTTACGATAACTAAAGTGAGAAATATAAACTTCACTCTGCAAATTTGCTAAATTTCTTGAAAAAACCACATCAATTGTTGTACCAAATCTTGGTGTTGAATTATGTGGACATGTATTCATCTTTAAATTTAATTTTTCTTTTAAAAAATCAATCAATGGTTGAGATTCTTCTGAACGGAAATTAACATTGAAATCTCCGGCAAGAATCATTGGTAACTCATGGTAACTCATGTAAAGTGAAGTAATTGCTGATGAATAAATTTTATAATGTTTGATAAAGTTTTATTGGGAGAAATGTAAAGAGCAATGATTATCAGTGGTTGATCTTGCATATTGACACACTTTACTACCAATCACCAATTTGTGAAATCTCATCGGAAAGTTGCATGAGTATAGTTGACGAAATATTTTGCATTATAGTTACATTATGAAGTATGTCTACAGATGAATGATATACAGCTAGACCAACAGCTGTTGAGTTTGGTCGCTTGTATTGAGTAACGCAATAAAAATCCGGAATATCGATTTGCTCTTCATTTTACATCCAAATTTCGGAAAATAGCAAAAATGTGGAACTCTTCAGTATTTTATCATCCAGATCAGCAAAATGAGCTCTTAAACTTTGACAATTAAATGTGAACAGTGTAACATCACTTATAATCTTCCATGATACAATTTTTTGTCATTGGTTTTAGTCACTATAAACATTCCATTGATATTAGTAACACATGTTAACGCTGCGTATAAAAACTTTTGATTATGACATTTATTATATTCATAAACTATTTCGTCGAAAGTACCGTCTTGGGACTTATGTATTGTGAGTGCACAGACAGACACAAGTGGAAAATGATTCCTTTTTGCGAATATGGTTTTATTTCTATTCATTGGTATAGATGACGACCTTCGTAAAATCGACACTGCTGTCCTACTAATGTTTAAAGTTTATATATTCCATGTGGACATGACTCAGCAGCCTCTTGTTTCGTAACAAAACGTGACTAAATTAATTCAAGTTCATTTTCATTTTAAATTTCACCGTTTCCAATTTTGGTTAATATATTTGCAACAGTGGCATCGTTTTGGCACATAATTTAATCTAATTCATAAAATTGTAAACTACGCCTCAAAGTGGACCCTGCAAATTCTCTTTTAATCTGTGATAGCAATTCAGCGCCGATCATGCTGTTTTCATCAATGATTATAACTTTAACAAATTTGAAAAGACAATTGTATTGTTGGAGAATTTCAGAGTGAATCGGCATGAACGATGTGAAGAATTTTCAATGCTTTATGTATCGTTGTTCCGTTGATGGCCACAGCTGCTTTACCAATAGATGCACAAGTAATACAAGCATTGCAGAAATTATCAGTAGCAGAAAACCTGTTATAAATATCCATCAATAGTTTTATTACCAAAGTCTTTCCACAGCCTGCTGGTGCAGTTAAAAATATTTTAAGTGGATTTCTGTCAGTTAATAAGAGAATATAAATGAAGTGCATCAACAATGCTTTCTGCTTATCGTTAGCCACACGCATGAGATTATTGAATTGTTCATTCGGCATAAAATTTTCTTTTTTTTTAACGATAGATCCTAATGCATTGAGAGTAGCTAAAATGAGGTCATTATTAATTTATCCATTTTCACGATATAATTTTAGAAACAAATCTGCTTCAGGTACACATGTTACACCATTATTATCGTTCATCCCGAAATGGGAAGTAAAGAGTAACCATTTCTTTTTTATATTCTGTAAGATCATTAGTCATATCATAATTCCTGTATCTAATGATGCGCGGATTTTGACGTTTACAACATTTACAACGTTTTTTTTAGTGTAATGAGCAACAAATTCAGCAAGTGAAGTAGTTTCTAATATTAGTGCAGTCATCGTTAATTTCTAGTTCTTCCAATTCTTTATGAGTTTTTCTAATACGTTGTGGTTCGATCGGCGAAACTGTTGGAACGTAAGTAATTTCAGTAGAGGCTTTTGACATCGATATTCTTAATAAAACTCAAGCAGCTTCTTGAGTGGATATTTCAACATTATTAAGCAAATCGATGCTCATTTTTCTATTAATTTCAACAATATTAAATTCTGGATGTTCATTCATAATATTAGTGATTTGTTGTTGTAATAAAGGCATCAGTAATTTATTACTCTATTAGTATTGTTTACATTTTAAGCCTCGTAAATAGCACAAGAATATTCTTCTGTGATAAACTGAATGTCCATGTTCGATTGCAAAAGATTAAAAATAAACGGATTATAGTTAGTTATACGACCGTCTTAATTCACTCGTAGTATGATGGCTACGAGTGAATTAAGACGGTCGTATTAAGACGGAATGGTGTAATACATAGACCTTCTTTAAATTTTCGGAATTCACCGACGTTTATTGTTGGAAAGGATAACTCTTCTGCATGTTCATCAAATAGAAAACTGATTGGTACATCTGGAGCAATACTTAAATATTTATCCTCACTCCATAATAAAGTCTGTGGTTTTGCTACTAGAGATTCTTCGATTGGAATATCTTCACTAATTTAATCTCGTTGTGCATCATTAACATTACTGTATTGCCCAATAAAAAACGATTCATCTATGTTTACATCGTACATTTGATATAAAGGTGTTGTAGCCAGATATTGAAGCCAAGCCTTTATATTTCTTTTGTTTATCAAGCCCAGCAAATAACTTGATTTATGAGTCAATTTCTGTTTTATATGAACATTAATGCAATGATCATCGTCGATATTACGTGGTAATAAATTAACCGTAATATTAACCTCAATAGGGATATTTATTATTTGTCCAAATATGTTTTTCAGACACAATATCTAATTTACGCAGATTGTTCGGAATAGGTGGAAAAACAAATCCATTAAATTTACACAAATTTGGAACATCACTGAAGTTAAAGAACTCCGCCAAGAATTACATGCCACTTGATCATTTGTGTCAATGTTCGGAAAGTAATTGTATAGCACTGGTTTATGAGCGGCATTTAAAACTTTTAAAGCACTTTGGAACCAAAGACGATCACACACAAAACACGCGTAGCCAAAATGGTAATTTTTGAACTGTTTTCAAATATTTTCGCGAATTTTTATGCAAATTGAACTGTTTGTAAGGTATATAAAATAATTGTTTATTTTCTTGTAAAATATCACTTCTTATCTCGTCAACATGTGGCCTTTGACTAGTTATAACCGAATCAACATTATTAACTTGCCAAGATAGCATAGGTTTATTTGAAGTAGTAATTTTGACCTTTCCGTACTTGTGAGAGCCCTTTGACCTATTATTTTTAAAAATATTTTTTTAAATACTGTAGAAATATGAATATGTTGATTCAAGATTATTTAGTGCAATCTACAACCAAACACTTACGTATCATTAAAGAACTTGTGCCGTTATTTGAATCATCAAGCTATTCTTCTCGTAGACCCTCTTTATCTATAATAAAATGTTTGAAAAATATATTTTTGGAAAATAATTTCATTAATTATTAATTATAATATAATTTTTTCAATTTTGTTAATTATAGTATAAATTAATCAATTTTATTAATTAAATATTAAATTTTGTTGACATAAATAATAATTAACACAATCAAAAACACGTACTCACCATCAAATAATTCTTTTTTTTTTTTTTGTTTTTATACAAATTCAAAGAATTGTCTTCAATTTCATCGTTAATTAACATATCCACTAATTAATCTGTTAAATATCCATAGAGCATAATATAATGTTACTATTTTATGATTATTATATGAAAACTTGACACGTGAAAAAAATTATGTTTCTGTTCTTTAGCTTGCTTTATATTTTTTTGTTAAGGCCGGTGACATACACGATGCATTTTTTTGAACAATATTATTTTTTCATCGTTCCTTTATTTTATTCGAATTTTTCAAGGCACAATATATAGTAACCATAATAATATCTAGTAATCATAGTAATGTATGACTGAAAATTATACTGCCGTAAACAAACTATACATTTTTATACTGAACGTCATTTCCGTTTGTTACTTCCGTCCGGAAAAGATTTGAGTTACTTGTCATATCGCGTCTAAAGAAGTTCTACTTAAAAAAAAACACAAAGTTAGAAAGTAACCAAATACCCTAAAACCGCATAGAGCTATTGTCTGAGTTAGAAACCCCTAAAACAAAACCAAATTAAGCTCAAAACAAAACAAAAAATCATTTTTATCAACTAAAATAAATAAAGCTCGGTTCGTATGTGTATATAAAAAGTATATACATTACGAAAAGCTTACATAATAAGGCAAAAACGAAGATTTTATTCAATTAACACAAATCGGTTTCGCATAATATTTTGTATTCGTTCTCATGCCGCAACTCAGCCCGCCATATATACACAACGTTCGAATAATAAAAGAAAAAAGATCAAGAACAAATTAGTTATTCATGTTAACACGTTCAGTATACATGATAAGCATATTATGTAAAAATTATGTATTTAAATTAAATCGATACAGCTAATCATCTGGATACAACGACAACAACAACCAAAAACGGTCTTATCAATTTTCTATTTATATATATATATATATATATATATATATATATATATATATATATATATATATATATATATATATATATATATATATATATATATATATATATATATATATATATATATATATATATATATATATATATATATATATATATATATATATATATATATATAATTATATATATATATATATATATATATATATAATATCATACCCGAAAGTGTTTAAACGCATCAAACATCTTTATTATGTCCAATGGTACATCCTATACGAATACATCAGATAACCATCATTTTCATCATACTCCTACCATAGAATGGTTCTTTATAGAAAGAAAGGATTATACGTCTTTTTATGTTCTTAATTTTCATAATAATGTTATTATATTTTTCGATATTGTCTTAGTTGTGGTTGGTCATTATCGGAAAATATTATAATACGTAAGGGATGGTCGTGTGGTGATAGTGTTACAGTTTTTGGTTTATTTCTATATTTAGTAGAGTATATCATGTCTTCTATTCTCCACATGTCCATCTTATTCTTATCTAAATGCTGTATAAATATTTAATATATACGATAAATAAGATGAAATGTCGAATTATGTGTAATATTTACAAAATGGTAGAAAAAATAGTAAGGTCTATATTTCGAGATAAATCAGTGGTAATTTAACTTTTTTTTTTTTGATATTTGGGTTAATATTTTTTTTAAAATTTCAAAATTCTTTGGAATATGGGTGAGATGATTAAAAGCAGTATAGAGCTTTAAATGATAAATTAGCTATAGAAACAATAAATAGAGTTTTAAATAATTGTAAGCTTTAAAGTACAGTGTTTTCAGTAGAAATCATGACAAAATAAAAACGTGTGTGGCCAAAAGCTATTAATCAGCTAAACGTGACATTAGTTAAATGTTAAATGTTCACGTAGTTCCCAACTACCAAAATATAGGCTCCCAGGATATCACCGTGATACAATTGTTAAACCACGACGTTTTATTTTTGTGAGCAAAAAAACTATCTAATGGAAAAGCTCAAATTACCATCCGTTTATTGTATTGAGTTGATACCTAAATCATGGAATGCCATGTGACCACTGTTATTTCAGAATTAGCGTCTCGGCTGATGAATTTGAGCGAATGTCTAACCCGATGTCATGGCCAAAAAGAGCGTTAGTTAAAGCCAACAAACAGCTATTATATATATATATATATATATATATATATATATATATATATATATATATATATATATATATATATATATATAATATCTACAAGAAAAAACATCAATCACACAATCTACTTTCAAAATGTCAACAAGATGTCATGCAAAGCAATGCAATTTTCAAATTTGAAACTAATTTGTCTTGTGATATTCTTAGTTCAGAATTCTTCACTAGTGAGTATATTGTATATAAATGTGATCGTTCTTTAATAACAAGTAAGAAAACAACTGGTGGTGGTATTTTGATAAAGAGCAATAATAAAAAATCATATATTCGTATATGCTGTTTACTTACCACCAAATTCGACTATTGAAATATATTCTAACTGCATTGCAGCACTAGCTAGATAAAATCTATAATATATCCCGTCCAGATCTTCCTCATGTATAATGATCATTTGCTAAAGGTCTTAAGTGTATGCTTCGAACTAGTACTATGTCGAAGAGTCAATATTGCTTCATTGATGCATGCTTTCATATGGATCTCAAACAATTAAATGACATTCCTAATACAAATGGAAGATTTTTGGATCTAGTTTACTCTAATGACACCTCTTAGCAAGTGTGTGAATTATTAATACCGTTTACATTGAATTATATAAATCACAAACCGTTAGAAATCAGCTTCAACATCTCTGAGATTAATACTCCATGTTGCCATCACTTAGCTTCCAGTAGTAGACTTAATTTCAATAAAGCTGATATAGGAAAATTCAGCAATTTCCTAATCAATATTAACTGGGAAGACGAATTGGGTGTTTCTGATGATATTAATAACAATCTTGATATTTTCTATGAACAATTATTTCAAGGATTTGAACTATTCATTCCAATAATCAGAACTACCAAATTCACATAAACCATGGTATAATAACATTCTAATTAGCTTAAAAAATCGTAGAGACAAAGCTTATAAACGTATCAGATCTTAAAATGCTGATGACAAAATTTAATTTATTTAAAGAGATTTAAAATTTACTTAACTGAAGATGATAATAAAATCAAAAATGATCCAAAATACTTATGGAAATTTTCTAGTGATATATTATATATAATTAGATATGCAATTAGATAATTTGACCTCGTCTAAGCCCAAAGAAATAGCAAATTTATTTGCATCATTATTCCAATCAATATACAAATCAGACTAATACCTCTTCAATAATGATCCTGCTTGTTATGCTAAAGGTTGTGTGCCAGATACTATCCCATTGTCAATTGAATTGTGCTAGCGAATGAATTGTGTTTGTCACTTAAACTTTTGTTCAACAAATCATTGTGCACTGGAGTCTTCTATTACAAATAGAAAATTCCCAAAATTACACCAATTTTTAAATCTGTGAAAAGAACTGATATATCCTGCTATCGTGGAATCGCAACAACATCAATTATGCCCATACTTTTCATTATATTAGTGTGTGATACCTTCAATTATACCCCGCCACATCTCGTTCAACCAACATGGATTTATGCCTCGAAGATCGACAACAAACCTGGTGGAATTTACGAGCATAAGTGTGAAATATGTTGAAAACCATGAGCAAATTGATACTATATACACCGACTTTGCATAGACTTTCGACTCTATTGATCAATTCTTACCTAATAAGAAGACGTCAAATTGTCGAAATTGAAGGTCAAATATATGTTTTTTTCTAGCAACATCTGGAGTCCCTCAAGGTTATCATATTAGGCCTTGGCTTTTCCTGATCTTCATTGATGATATCACCAAAATAATTCCACATTTGTCAGTACTTCTACTTTCTGATGTCCTTAAAATTTTTCGTCGAATTAATAATATTACTGATGCCATAAAACTACAAGAAATTATTATTCGAATTTGTGTACGGTATGATACTTACTGGTTAGAGTTAAATATTAGTAAGTGTAAGATTTTGATTTTCGAAAAAGTTATTTTTTTCTGGTTACGCTTTGCTTCTTTATGATTTTCCCAGGTAAGCCTTCGGTCAAGGAGTAAACCTACATATTTAACCTTTGTTAGTTAAGGGATATTTACACCATTTAATTTTACTGGTGGGCAGCTGCATTTGTTCAGAGTGAACGTGATGTGAGTCGATTTGTTTTCATTCACTTTTATTCGCCAATTTTTTAACCATTGCTAAATATTGAACAGAAGATTTTGCAATTCTCTTGAAGCAGTGATAGAGTTTTTGTTTAATATTAAGAGGGCTGTTTTGTTTATAATTGTTCAGTGATTGGTTCATTTTGTTTTACGATATATTGTTTTTGAAGATAGTCTTTCAGAACTAAGTGAAAATTGTTTAGCAATAGCTTTTTAATCTTATAAAATAAGCCCTCACGCCACACTTTGTCAAATGCTTGTGCAACATTCAGAAAAATAGCAGAACAGTACTTTTTATCCTCAAAGGAGTGTTCGATTATATTTACAATCCTGAGTACTTGCTCTATGTTGACTTTGGAATCCAAACTGATGGTCTGGTATAACCTGACGCTCTTCTAATACTGCTTTAAGTTTACTTAGTATCAATTTTTCTAAAAGCTTCGATATTGTTGGGAGCATGCTTATTGGTCGATATGACAATATTTATGTTATATTTTTCCCGGCTTCTGAATTATTGTGATAATGGAAATTTTCCATTTCTGTGGTATAAAACCAGTTCGCATGATTGCGTTGAAGATGAATGTTATTCGTTTTAAACATTTATCAGGTAATTATTTTATCATTTTTCACGTAATAAGATCATATCCCGGTGCTTTTTTCGGGCTTATATGATCTTTGATTGTATTTTTTACACTTTTCCACATAAACTTAATTGGCTTGAAGGACGAATCATTATTCGTTTGCTCAGGTAGAAAAATTTAATAGCATCTTGATGAGGTATAAACACTTTCTTTATAGCGTATCAAATGCTTTTTCTCCATTGCTTCTTGCCCAATTACCACTTGTCAGTCTAATCAGTGAGTTAGAAACTGGTCTTAAATAATAACTGGTCTTTTTAAATTTTTCGTTGCCTTTCACAAAGAGTAATCTGTTCTTTTGGTTGCCGAGAGTTCACTTAAATAATTCTGTAAAGTCTGGTTTTGTTCTTCCTTCAGTGCCATTCTTAGAGTTTTAATAGCGCGATTAAGCTTCCACTTTAATAAAGATGATTTGGATTGTTGCAATTGCCTTTTTGTGCTTTGTTTTTCTTGAAAAAATGAAATGAATTTCTTAGGACTGTTTATTAACGTTCTCTGTTATATTGACGGCGGGTTTAGCATTTTTGCTACCCTCTCTAAAACTTAGTTTAGCATTCCTGCAGTCTCATTAATATCGGTTGATGTTGTAAGTGGAATATCTAAAGAATTAACTTGTTCGACTTCCTACATATTGGTCCTATTTAGTTCGCTTGTTTGTAAGACGTTTCCTTTTTTCTGCTTTTAGAACATCGGTGCTCAACATTAATATTACAGGTGAATGATCAGAAAACAGATCGAAGCAGTTGGTTGCTTTAGCTTTTGTGTGTGTAATACCCTTCGTTACGCAAAAGTCAATTGGATCAGGAATCTTTTTTTTATCAGTTGGCCAGAAGGTGAGTTAACCAACTGATAAGTAATACAAACATTGCTCTTCTTTCGCCGTGGATCATAAATTGAATATCCATTAATTATAAAATAATTCTTATTTGTGCTCTATGAGGAATGCTTGAACCTCGTCTTTGTGTTGTGCTAGGCCATTGGCATTCCATATTGCTATTCATAAGGACATTCATTTTTGATTTTTAACGACAATCTGCATCATCATATTCATATTTTGCAACATTAAATCTAGGTTTCAATCCATCATTACCATGAAACTTTGCATCATATCGGTTAGTTTGTGTAATGCTAAATAGTAGTTTCCTTCATTAATATTTTGCACTTTTAGGGCAGTTCCTTTAATGATACTAGCATAGGAGACTCCATGATGTACTTTACTGTTTACGGTTGAATTCTGATTTCCACCTTTAATTGGGCGAAACTTCTGGAAATTTCTTCGTTTTAGCTCTAAATATATTGGGCACCCTCTATAATTTGTCTTATGATTTTCTCCGCAGTTGCTACATTTTTTCACAGAAGTATCGGCTTTGTTTTTGCTGCATTCCTTGGAATTATGTAGTTCCCCGCAGATAACACAGACATCGCTCAATAAGCTTTACTATATCCGTATTTTTGGCATTTAATACACTGTATTGGCCCAGTTTTTTTTCTGGGGTCCTCAACAGTGATTCTTTTATGTAGAAGATATTTCAAGCTATATATTCCATGCTTTTCTTTTGTTTTTTTTTACTTTCTACTTCCAACTCTAAGCGGAACAGTGGTTGAGGTCACTTTTTCTCTATTAAAAGTGTTCGTTATTGTTTAAGCGTGGAAGCCTGTATCAATAAGAGCATTGTTTATTTCGCTTAGATGTAGGAAACCGGCAATACCTTTTATTACCACAACCAATTATTTCTGGCTCTTTAGTTGGTAAGTATAGTACCATTTCCAATTTTGTCGAATTGAGTAATTAATGCTCTGTAAGCACTAATGTTGAGAGATTGAATTTTCGTTTCTTTTATATTTCCTTTTTTCACACCGAAAATTTAAAAGAGTCGTTCCGTTATTTTCTTTATTAAGTCACTTAGATTTTTTGAAGATTCTTCTCTCAAATAAATTGGTGGTGGTTTCTCCTTTTCTGGAGTATTTTCTTCAGGAACATTCTCGTTTTCTAATAAACTAGAAAATCGATTGCCATTCGTTAATTCTACGTTGGCTAGTTTAATGAATTTGTTCACACTTGCCGTAGATTTAGGGCTTCTTATTCTAATTTTGCTGTTATAGTTTTCTTTTTTTTATAAATTATAATTATTTGTATGATAATAGTATAATAGTATGTTTGCTCGACGAAAGCAACTTTGCAACTGAACATATAGTAATTAAAAAATATTTGATTTTATTTTATTTTTTTCAATGACATCATATTCCAAAAATTTTCTTTTGTTTTTTTTCGACATTAATTTCAGAGTAAAAATTTGTAAACCGAATAAGCACAAATATGCTCAGTTCTTAATAAAAACAGTGTATAGAATAAAATTACACAGGTTGAAATAAAAATAGCAGAGTAAATTTTTGACAGCGCATTGTTCGCATGGGTATAATTAAAAAATAGGCCCACTATTTTGGAGATGTGATCTCGGGTAGGTACCTAAGCACGATTAAGGAAGTCATACAACACCCGCTCTTAATCATTACAAAGTGGGCTAGCAAATGTGGGCTGGATAGAATCCATCAAAACAGAGCTTGTACTCTTCACCAAGAAATATAAAATTCGGGTAGTCACCCCTCCTCCCTTAAAAGGCACGACACTGCCTTTTCTGATAAAGCAAGATTTCTGGGCATAATTTTGGACAGTAGGCTAGATTGGAAGCCCAATATTTTAGAGAGAGTAAAGAAGTCTACCATGTCTCTGTACTCATGTAGGAAGGCCGTCGATAGGAGATGGGGTCTACAACCAGAGCTGGTACACTGGCTCTACACCGCTGTAGTCAGACCGATTCTGATGTATGGGGTGAGTGTGTGGGTGGCCAGCACTAGACAAGAAAACTTATAAAAATATGATAGAGAAGTACAAAGAACGGCCCGCTTTCTTATTAGCAGGGCAATGAGGACAACCCTTATACGTCTAGAGGCTATGCTCTACCTTCTTCCTCTCGACATCTTTGGTAAGCAGAAAGCTGCAACTACGGCTGCATGACTCTCTGCCGTGTTTGAGTGAAAATATCTACAGACGGGCCACTCGACGATTGGCAGTTCGCTTAAGAAGGGTTTGGCGAATAGTGACTACACAATACCGATTGTTTGCTTTAAAAAAGGCTTCCGGACCCTTATCCGCTTAAGGGATCCCTGGGGGAACAGGTCAACAGCGGAGACTGGAAGTATACAATTCTACACTGACGGCTCCAAACTAGAAGGCAAAGTCGGAGCTGGAGTCTATTGTGACAATATCCGTGAATATATCCGTTCGTTTTCCTGATCACTGCAGCGTGTACTAGGCAAAGGTGGTAGCGATTGAGGAAGCGCTGACTTAGCTAATGCATAATGTCATATCCACAAGGAATATAACAACATATGTGGATAGTCAGGCGGCAATCAAGTCACTGGAATCAGTTTCTCCGACGTCCGTTATGGCATTGAAATGCCGCTCATCTCTTAACGAGATGAGTAAGCATCTCAATATCCAGATAGTCTGGGTTCTCGGTCTCTCGGACGTTCTGGGGAACTTTTGGGCTGACGAACTGGCAAGGAAAGGTACAACTCTCCAATTGAAACATGGTGGAATAACACCATAACATGCACTGTAGCACGGCAAGTCTTGTCAAAACTGGACTTGAAGCGCTCCAAAACACTAGTATTCCTACGTAGACCTGACTTAGGTATAGTCGTGGGGGTGCTCACACTCTTGCTTACACTGCCTCATTGGAGAGCATGCGAGGAGGCTTGTGTCAATGGCAAATGACTTCTATAGAAGCTGTATGGATGATGAGGAGGAAGAGACTGTGAGCCACTCCCTTTGCTTATGCCCGTCGCTAGCTTACAGGAAGTACATACATCTGGGCAAGTATTGTTTTGATGGCCTTATGGATTTCGAGAACTGCAATGTGGGAGATATTTTACGCTACATAAGTAGCTCTGAATAGTTCCAATGAAGGTGAAAGAGGAGTAAGATCCTTTGGTATCACAATGAACCGTCACCGGTCTAAGTGTGCGTTAGCAGCCACTCTAACCTAACCTAACCTAACCTTGGGACACGGTCTAAATCACTTTTATTATTATACAATTTATTATTTTTATTATTTGCAGTTATTATGTTGGAGAGAGTTCAGATAATAAAATAATTGTCCGCTAATCTATACCAGTAATATATTTTAAATTAACAACATTTATTTTTTTAAACTCAGGGAAATTATTTCTGAGTATTTTTTATTTTTATTTTTAAAATATTTATTTAGTTTTTACAATCTAATTTATTTATTCTTCGGTCTGTTAAGATGATCGGTAACAATGAAAAAGCCGTCAGCATCTTTCTGTCTTGTCATTTTATAGTCTTCTTTAATTCATTTCTGTTATCTAAGTCTTTGTCTAAGTGTCAACGTTTGGTATTTGATATTGCTTTTTGCTAAGATGACATTTCCGACAGTTTGAATAGAAAATGACTTGTGATTGAAATTGTAGGTTTCAGTATTGAAATAGTCATCCTCTACGTGACCAGTAGCGATTGAGTTGATTTTAATCAAATCACCATTTTCTCATCTTCCATTTTATCTAAAACAGCATCACATTTTAGTTAGTGAAATAATATATTAAATATCTATGAGCAACACACTTTTAGTACAAGTTTAGGAATAATCCGATCAATGAGTTTTAAATAATTGTAATACTGCTCATTTTAAATCTCGTTATAAAAAGTTCACGTGTCAACTATACTATATATTATGTGCTGCAAAGTATTTAGGTCGCTTTAAAAACATAAACGGGAAACTACAAAAATCCCCCACATCGATTTACCAAGTCAACATATATATATGCACATAATATAGACGTACATATTTCATATTGTGTGTATGTTATATAGTTTTCACCACCGTTAGGAGCGCACAATGGTATTCTATGTATGTTTTATGTATCATACTGATGAAAATATATAGTTTATGTGCGCTCTATCCCAAAATACAAAAAAAAAAAAATCATAATTTTATTTTATTTTTTATTATATTACCTGCTGTGATTTTTCTATAATATATTTATAAATAAATAATTCATCTATTTTAAGTACAAAACAATTTTTTTTTATGCTGTTTAAATTTTATGTTATATTACATAGAAATATATTGTAGACCCTGGTAACGAAATATAAATGAAAATTTATGATAACGATATCGTTCATAAAAACAAAAATTAAATAAATCTAAATTTTCATTTAATTTGAATATATATTTTCGAATTTTCATCAAACATAAACATAAAAAAAAAATTTAATTCATAGAACATAATAAAAATATTTTATGTACAGATTATAAAATGTTGATTAATTTCAGTAGATAACCAACAAAAAAAATAATTTGTATAACCCTAGTCTACCTTAATGAATTGTTTGTTTATGTACGAGTATTTTATGTTTTCTTCATGTTTGTTATATGCTTCATGTAATCCAAATACTTTACTCTACAAATCACAACAAAAAACATATATTTGTATGTACGTAACATAAACATAAAACTAAAGAAATAAAATTTGCCGAACAAACTTTTATAAAAGATCAGCCGAAAAATATACCCCTTGATAAGGAGAAAATGGGGAAATTTTTTCCTCACCCCTGTAACATGAAAATGAATTATTTACGTGTGCGCAAACTCAACGAAACTTTCTCCTACCGAAAATTCATCCGATATTTGTTTTACTTGACGATTTTATTTTGTAGTATTCTTTATTGAATCAATGGTACAGGATCATGTTGGTTTGGGTCGAGCATAAAAAATGTTTTTTTATTCACTTTAAGCATCAATGTTGGATTGAAGAAAAATCGATATTTTGTCGTTTGTCGCTTTCATTAAAGTTTTCATAAATTGAAATACCAGTAAACAAAAAAAAAAAACACTTTGCAATGTGGAACACTGTCCGTATATATGTCTTATGAATATAAATAAGACAATATTTCATTTATATATATATAAATATATATATATATATATATATATATATATATATATATATATATATATATATATATATATATATAAACTGTATTGTGTTAGATGGACCAAACCCGAATAATACATTATACGAGTAGATTTTCCATATATTTTGTTGTTGTCATGGAGTTTTCTTATTTCCTTCTTTTTCATCCTATTAAAGTGGTTAGAAAATTGAGATTGAATTTCACTAATAATGTTTTTGTGTTCATCTAAATTGAAAATAATACAAAACAAAATTAACATATTGTCTTATAATGTATAGATTGCATTGTTGTGCCATCGTCGAAGACATATTAAAACAATAACAACAAAAATAATTGAGATGTTGACATTTTATTTGAATATTTAAAACGTCACCGACGACATGAGTGTGAGATAAATGGATTTGATATAGGGATATAATTTTGTTAGTCGTGTGGCAAATTGACATATTTGTTTTATTTTTGACTATGAGTTCGTCTTCGTATTATGTTGGATTGTTGCTGGTACTTTAGACATGACGGAATAAACTTAAATTAGATTTTTACAAATTGGATCACGCTCCTGTTTCATGGAAAATGTATCTATTATGGAAATGATTTTTTTTTGTTTTGAAAGTTTTGCTTTTTGTTTAAGAGGTGGTGTTGTGGGTATTTTAACTAAGGCGAGTTTTAACTTTACAATGCTTAAATTAAATGACAGTTTCTTGGTTTTTTATGGATTTGACGATTTTGGTGGTTTCACATTACATTCCTTTTTACCATAGCTGAGAGTTGATATTAGAAAGTCAATTATTGACTCAAATAACGGAAGTGAAACCTTATGATTTTTTTGACCGGTACGTGGTTCTGCTGCGGCAGACATATTGTCAGTCCAAAGTACACTGAATTATTTTTCTCGTAGGACAGAAGGTAATTCATTTGTGCTTTCTATTTATAGTTTATAAGAGTTTTTAAATGTTTTGGTCATCTAACAGTGGTCCTTCCATAGCTTTCGGTATTGTTTCGATAAAAAATCGGCTAAAGTGTTAAATTTTTCAATTTTGGTTGATTGCAATTAATGCTAAATATGTGAATAAGCTACCGATTAACTGTTAAATCTGCTGCAGATGATTCATTTTCTAATTGTTTCTGTAGCTTTGTATTTGACGTTTGAATTGCAATACTCTTGCCATGTCACAGGCAGCAGGAGAAATGGACCAGCATGTTTGTTGTTAAGATGTTTGTCACAGAGGATTAGTAGAGCGATTCTGGATTGGGAATAAACATGTAGCCATGACTTTTTGAAGTTTGGCAAATGAGGGAAATTTGTTGATGATTTCATCGTACCATTTATTCTTCGCAATCTCGGTAACAGCGATGATAGGTTTGATTGATTTTTTTATACTGGTGTCCATACGTTTGTTTTTGAGGTTGTTAAGACTCTGAAAGTTTGCCTTCTGTTCGTTTAATGAACAGCTACGAGGAGCGCAATCTGGTGCATTTTCCGTTGATGAAAACTGTCCTTATTTTTTCGGACTGCGTTGGATAGGATGTCCGCCATGCAGTTTCATAAGAAAGTACATCAACGTCTAGAAAACCCTCCAATAATGTTGCTTGTTTTAATGTTGGCTATAGTAGTAGTCAAAAATCTAGGAATACAAATAGAATTAATTGGGTTTAGGTTTTGCCTTATCTTCTTCTACATTAGGTGTTTGTCTCATGGAAGCGGTTCATTTCACTTCAGGTTTTCTGTCCAAAGCTTTATTGTAAGCATATTTTAAAGTTGATGTTCTTCGGAGCAATCCAATCGAGCGAAACAAAAAGAATATTTGTTGCTAATAAAACAGTTTGTTTTGTGTAGGTCAACCTATATCGGGTCTGCGAAATTAATTTAAACGAATCAATTCGAACTTATAAATCCACTCTCATTACGTTAATGGATGCTGTCATTTGATTGGACTGTTCATAAATTATCTTCATGTGCTTCGGAAATATTTTTTTTTAATATTATTTTTGCTTCGGAATACTTGGTCTTTATTATCAGTTCTTGTCATTAAGTCATCCACTTATTATTGGATATGGCATGGGCAACGTATCGTACAGATTCTTGTATTTTATTTGCTATTTGATGAATCGCTCGTGTGGCTAAATATGGAGCAGATGCCAAACCGTGTATGACTGTTGAGGGCCGAAAGTTACGAATGGGTTTAAAAGGATCTGATCTCCAAACTAATTTTAGGTACTTGGTGACATCTGAAGAGATATGTACTTGGCGATACATATTTTCCATATCAACAGAAAAGGCAGTCTTTTAAAGTTACGATAAACCTGCAATGGAAGATTTAATAATGTTCAATTCCACTAATGAAACATTTTGGCAGCTGTAGAATGATTGATTCTAACCAAACTTGCTGGGGCGTATTAACAGATCTTAAATGGTGATGAGTTAAAGGAGCTTGTATGGTAATATGCGCACCATATAACTTCTAATAACGGTTTGTTTTTTTAACCATATCGCAGTTCAGTCAATAGAAGAACACTTGAATATTTATATTCCATCGTAAAAATATCGAATTGATTTGAAATTAGTCAAAAGAAATGAGATCTTTTTAAGCTTAAAGAAATAAAGAGCGGAAGCCGCACTAAACTAGTATTCAGTATTACGACAGTGTATACCACCTGTTTTAGCTATACTACCGTTTTAAATTACGGGATAGTTTGTTTTGCCCTGACGAGAAACTGCTAGTCATGACTTTTCTATAAGGTTACAACATTGGGCTATTACATTGATGAGGTTAAAACAATAATATCTGATGCCCTGTCTCGTCACTAAGATCTGGATTATAATGGGATCAAGACATGTAAGCATACGAATTGAAAAGTTGTATAAAGAAAATATTGACGATTTTCTTGAAATCGCCATGAAATCCATGAAAACCAGAAACTCTCCCTCGAATCCAGTCCATATATTCTTATATTTGATAGAAATTTGTGAAGCAGCAAATCTTTTAATACATTTAGAGAAAGCAGTAATTAGATGAACAAAGCAGAAATAGATATACTACGGAAAATACAAAAACGAGTTCCCGAACTGTATTTTTTCGAATTCCTCATGCAACGAGTGGTGCCTCGGAGGTAACAAAAGTTATCATTGCGGTCATCTAAATAAAAGTTGTAACAAAAAGTCTTACCAGTGCCTTACTGGCTTGCGTATATTGTGTCAGAATAATAATTTTATCATTCTTTATTCCAGTGCCCTAAATTTATCCAATGAAGAGTTGAAGAACAAAAAGTATGTATGAAAACCAACAACTGCTGCGTAAACATGTCATACTCTGTTAATCAATGCCGACCAAAAAGAAGATTCAAAAGAAATCGGTGGCACCTCGACTCTGCAACCAAAGGCTCATCAAATAAATTTTGATAGAAAGTAGTTAACCACCAGAACAACCCAAGTTATTATTATTCAAATCTCACAATGAACTAATGCTCAAAATATGGGACTACACGTACAAATTTGCGACTTCTACGTAAAAATAGAAAAATTGTAACTTTTGCCAATTAATATTTGGTCACCACACGAGGGATCGTTGATGTAGCTATCTCACCTGACCATTGAACGAATCGTTAGGTTTTGCCGTCAAACGATTACAAGCTGCTGAAAGACTATTTGTTAGATATTCCGAATTATTTAGGCAACACAGTGAATTTATGGAGGGATGTTAGAATAAAGGTCACATGGTAGAGGTAAAACTGCAAAACCTGGTCGGCGATATTCTAATACGCTTCTGAACCCATAAGACAGTTTTTATAACCAATGCAGAGAAGATGTATCGCCCGTTCTGAATATACTTCAGTGTTAGTCAATATCAAAGAATTGTTTGGCGTGCAGCTCTTGAAGATAACTTACTGCACTTAACAACTTAAAAAACGAAATGATTTTGGCACCACATTTGGTTACCAATGTCATTAGAACGATAGCGGAATAGAACTCCAATCTATTAGCAGCACCATTTCAAGCCATATTAAATGTTATTCACATCGATGATTTATTAAGAGGAGTGAATGTTGTATCTGAAACAGTTAAATTGACCCAGCACATTTCCAAAATAATGCTCTATATTTAACCTCCGCAAATGGTCTTTAAATTTTCCTGAAGTGATATCAAAGTTAAACATCACGGTTGAATATTCATCCACGCCTTAGATACTATCCGGAGAATCACATAAAATTGAAGTGCTGGGACTAAAATGGCAACCAACTACCGAATCTTTTACCTATCATGCTGTCATCGAAGCTTCAACACCAACCACCAAAATCTGTAATGAAATATTTGAAGGTACAACTTAATTTGAAGGGTATAACTGGATGCGACTGGCGAGAAGCAGAAGTAGCACTACTGAGATTAACCCAAAAGTAATATCATAAACCTGACACTCAAGCCATTCAAAAGGCCAATAAACAAAACGTTCATCCTATATTTGTGCCTGCAAGAGCCGCAATTACATTTAAATTAGGTATGCCAATTATCACATCAGCAATCTACATTATGGTGCTGCGTTATCATCAAATTTTATAT
Source organism: Tipula confusa (assembly GCA_963556175.1). Lineage (NCBI taxonomy): Eukaryota > Metazoa > Arthropoda > Insecta > Diptera > Tipulidae > Tipula > Tipula confusa. Next base: position 82,010,348 of record OY744476.1, on the reverse strand, counting down.
GCAGAAAGTTTGGGATCTTTAATGAAGAAATACTACAAATCAATTATTTGAAATTGTAAGACTGATGACTGCAAAATAAATAATGGGTCAATATTTGTCAAAGGAAAGAGTAAAACTAATGGACTTCCATTTCTAAAAGTTGCGTTGGAATTTGTTGGTTTCATTAAATCGTATATGAAACGCAGGTGAAGACAATGTGTAGCTATAAATAAGTTGTATGTCGGATAATCTGCTTAAGCACAAAAAATTTTGATGAACAATTCTGGAGTTGCAATTGCTAAATACAAATAATCATGAAGTATATCTTTGGAATGGACTGTGTTGGTGCAATCGAATTCCATGACGATTTATAACGATCAGAGACATTTGTTGTACATTAGTTGAAAATGGAAGGCACTTTGATGAATTAAATCAACAAAAATCATTTAGATGATCTCGTGGAAGAGTTGTCGTTCCTATTTTAATATATTCAAACTCATCTTTACGAGTTAGTCATTATTTTCGAAAAGAAACTGAATGCATATAGTGGCAAATGGTTTCTTGAGGTCAATCAAAAACCACCAATAGTCATTGTAGCCGTCGATTCTTTTTCAAAATTGATCTCACTGAGGCGTATTATCAGACCAAATAGATGACGATTCAAAGAGGATTGTAATAATAAACGCAACAAATGACTTGTATCAATTTTACCAAGATTCCGCTGCTTTTCGATTTGCACAAAATGAAGCTAGAACTACCAAATCAAGCAAATTGGAAAAAAAATGAAAACTTTGAAGCTACTATTCAAACGGTTGGATACAAATGGTTTAAAATGCAACCTAAAGAAATGTCCAATTCTAATAAATGACTTATTTGCTTTGGAGAAGTCATACATAGAAGGAATCTTATGCTGATTTTATTGCTTTAGTCATTTCATATAAAAGGAATAACTGGAGGAATTAAACAAATTTGTTTATTCGTTCGATTTACGTGTTATGCTTTATCTACCGACGGCTCAACAGGAGTAATAACTCATCGGTTTTCCAATGGTGAAAAGAAGCCGATTACTTTTTATTTCATGAACATCATGAAGTAAAAAGCAATAGGCTGATATTCGTTATCTTATCATAAACCATTGATTAGTTTATTTCAACCAAAAAAAAAATTCCCAGTTATGACTGTCCGGAGGTTATATTGGCCAATACGTTGATGTGGTACAACGATCCGCTACATACCGACAACGAAATGTTATAAAGTAGATGGATTGTCCAGTCTGCCAGTTTGACTTCTAACAGATTTTGATAAGATCGAGACGTGTTTGCAAATTGAAGAATTGTATGAAAAAAATATTTTTGGTTTTCCGATTAACTCGCGGGAACATTTCTCTGGTAAAAAAAGTCTTGTGATATTCGTTGTGTTGTCATTTTGTTACAAAATGAATCTATCCGAATTGTCACTCCGAGAAAACTTCAAACAAAAGTGCTCGTGTTTTATATAAAGCCCGGATGAAGCAACTATATTGTGTGTAAAACGTTTGTTGGGTTTACCATCTACAACCTTTAGTTTAAAAAGTCTCTTTAGAGGCGCGGTTTAGGACGGTTACGGCCTTTGTACCACATATATTAGTAAGTCTGTGCCAAAAGGATTTTTAGTTTAACTTCAATTTTCAATATGCTAATATGCTCTGCAAATATAGGTGTGAATAAACCTTGGGTCAGTCAGATCTGCTGTTACTTGTGTCGATTCAGAAACAGGTAATTAAACTTGTTAGTTAGACATCAGGTCTAACTTTGTAAGGCATGGATAACATTGTCTAACCTGATGTTAGACATCAAATATTTTATTGACTGATTAAACCGCCAAACGCTTTTCCTTGAATAACGTACAGTTCTTTGGGGTAAACTGGATCGTAATATAGTTCGCATTTTAGGTTGTGTCAGGTGGTGTTATAAATATTGTGTGAAGCTGTCTTTCTAAAAATAAATCAGTTGGAGCTTCGCCCGCCATAGCTAGTGTTTCGATAACTAAATTAGAATGCATTCATTTGAGATCTTCGTGATCATTTTCTATTACCTTAATTCGTCGTTTGATTGTCTGATTGAATCTCTCGGCCCTGTTTTGAATTTCTGCGGCAAAAAAAACTGGCATGGACGATGGTTCGGCCCATGAATTCTGCACTCTAACGGGGGGTCATAGTTGTGTTCATCGTCATCACCGATCGTAATCAAGTGATGAAAAATCCCTTTTGCAACCCTCCCCCGTTGGGATTCGAACCCGGTACCTCCCGTCCCAAACACCGCAGCTTTAACCACTGCGCCAATTGCTCGGTACCTACAAAGTTTATGGCTTCGTTCCCAAATTAATTATCGTTGTAGAATCATTGGGATTCTCGACTAGTGATCTTTCTTATCATAATATAAGTGTAACATTTTGGTCTGAGAGTGTATGATTATCAGCAACCACGCTGATGTACCTCGAACTGTATACAAGCATCCTTATAATCAGTTTGGGATGATTCCACCAGCAAGGAGGCAGCGTAAATAGAATACTATCAAATAAAGGTATGTATTGGACATTTTTCCAGCAACGAGCATGAAGTCTTTTTATAACGCTGACTGACATCACAAATTTATTTTTTGCTATTGTGACATAAGTCACTTAAGAGTTTTAATGTTATAAATTACAGGTTTATGTGCGCTTACGTTATGTAAAACATCAAAATGTTTACGTTTATTATTCAAGTGGTTGATGGTGTAAATAAAAAAGTGAAATCTAGTTGGAATTTATTTCATTGTATCAAATGATAACACAATAATTCTCACCGATGCTGTTTATCGCATTTGTGATACTATGGAGTATTTATGATAGTGTGCATTGCTGGAATTCTTTTTACGCGCTGGTGAATCCTCATAACTGAGAATCAGATTATATCCATATGGGCTTTTAATCGATGTTAACATTAAGGCTTTATTTTCGTGAGTCTTTATTTTCGTCCTCCTTACGAATTCCATTATTATTTGGTTATGCTTTGCCTCATGCTTATTCCACGTGAACCTACTATCCAGATGAGAGCCTAAGTATTTAACATTGAATTGCTGTCGAATAGTTCCATCTTTCAGTTTCTGAACAATATGATATACAACAATCTTTTTGGAAAATGTGGCGAGATCCGTGTCTCATATTTTTTTATCTCAATTTTTTATCATTTTACCAGTAGTTTCTTCAGAGTTATATTTTTTATTGTGCTTTTAACTCTTTTACACGTTAAATTTAAAGACTATCGAATCATCCGTGATATGGTCCAGCATGTATATTAGTTAATTGTTAACATAATGACAGTACACATAAATAATTTTGGATACCTACATCTTTTTTTTCCTTAAGAGCTTCACTAATTTTAAGTTCTATTTTAATATAGGCAATCTTTGGTGTTGGCCGTCGTTGAAATTTTTAGCTTTTCTTGAACGAACTCTTGGATATTTTTCACAAAATTCTATTGGCTTTTTCAAAAACATTGATTTCAGCCATTACATTTTTTAGAACTAGTTCCAAAATGTCTTCTAAGTATGATTCTGATGCATCAATATTTTCTGGTGTGCATCAGTAATCAATTTTATTATTATTAGTAAATGATGTAAGTAAATAGGAGGCCCCACTGTTACATAATTCAATAATGATTCACCCTGAACTTTATAAAGGGATTTTCATTTTGAAATGGAAATCTTTATGGAAATCTGTAAGCTTGTTTATAGCAACTACTATATTTCCTTCTTTATTTGTTTGAACTTTTATGGATGTGATTTAAGCCAACTTGAGGAGAAGTTGGGATTCATAAGGCTTTTTGACGGTTGGCATTTCTTTCTATTATTGAACTCTTCTGCTTATTGCACTGCAGTTTTAGTTTGACTATTAAAATCATAACTATTTGTGTTTCTGACCGTTGTCTACCTAGTAGTTTTACCAGACAGTTAAGTTTTAGTTTTATTATAATTCAACCTACCCAGTATAAGGACTTTTAATACCAAGCATGATTTGCACCAAAGACAAAACCACCCCTGCATTTATTTTTGTAACTGTTTATGCATTCCCAATATTCCTAATTACATTTTGACTGCTAAATAGGTTTAAATCATGTAATTCAATCAATATAAATTATGTGATAGTTTGAAAATAATTTCGACGAATACCATTCAAAATGCATCGTAAATCAAATTAATTGATTCCCATAATACGATATGCTTCAAATAATAAAAAAAACTACTGTGTTAACATCAACAAAATGACATAAATGTTTGTCTGTATCTGCAAAATACCATACAACATATATGTATATATAGATATATACAATGTAATTGAACTTTGATGATTACTTTACCATAAAACATTTTTATTACAACCATCACATACCCCGCATACAAGAATCTAAAAATAAAATACTAAAACCAAAGCACAAAACCAATAAAATTAAAGCACAAAATATATACTCGTATACACAGTAGAATGAGCTTTTCAAATCATTGTTTTTCACTTGTAATTTTCATTTTTCTTTTCCACTGTTATCATTCTTTTCTTTGTCGTTGTCTATAATTTTTTTTAATGATTTTAGATCGTACTTCACTGCATTTTGTTGTATTAAAAAGAGGCTATAAATTTACCTAGAAATATGCCACCAGCAATTTTATTTTTTAGATTTGTAAGGCGTATGTAAAATTATACAAAATTTTTAAAATTTTAATATTGAATCCCAAGAACGCTTCAAGAGTGATGATAACAAAAAAAAAATTTAAAAGACTTTAAGGTTTCATGTAACTTGAGAAAAATTAGAAAAAGCAAAAGGTATCACAATTTGTATTGGCTGTGGGTATAAGTGATATTACGAAAAAGAACTTAAATACTTTGATTTAAAGAAACCGTTTAGGTTTCTTGTGCTTTACCAAGAAATCGTACAAGCCAATGTCAAGGACAGTCATACAAATATTTATATTATATTTTTTTGATGACTTAAAACGACAGTCAGTTATAAAACTTAGACCAAAGTCCACTGCATTTTGTATTGTTATGAATTTATGAGTTTTTACAGTGAAATCTATCTAAGAGATCATCGACTAGTTCATCGTTTCAAATGAGAACCGTAACATTTGTTCGATCTTGAATTATAGGAGCCAATTCTTTGTCTAGTGTTTGATAAAGTTTTTGATATTAATTTGATAAACATAGAAAACTTGGGCCAACTTCCATAGATTAGAACTCATTAGCAACACTAGTATGAAAAAATATTCTAATAACCAGATATCATGGCGTTTGTCCAGTAATTGCAAGTCTTGACAGTAAAATGTACAAAACATAGATCGTTTTACATATAGTTGATCCAAAGTTGAGTCGCATCATAAAATAAATGGTCGCACCATTAATGGAGCAACAACTTGAAACTTGAAACTTTGAAAATTGATAACGTAGCCTTTATGTCCTAAGAATCGTTTACATATATTACTGCACCATAGGTCTTTTTACTACGTCATCATACATATTGATGATGATATTATAATGATCATATGTAAGACCCCAAAATATGCCTTACGTTTTTATGTTTGTTTTGCTTTCGATTATACTTAACATATTTTATGATCCTTTTCAGATATGTCAGTAAGAAGTGTTACTCTATCGGAATACCACGGAACACTATTTTCTTAAATGTAACTCTGCATCTAAGAATACATGTGACAGTCGTTTTTAAATTGTCTACTCCTTAAAATGAGTCAGAGCCTAGCAACAAGTGGTTAATAATAATGATAATCAAGCAAGAGTTGAAAAAGGCATCGTGTTTGTAAGAAAGGTGCTGACGAGGTACCAATTATATTGCCAGAAGACATGTTGATAGTTTTGGTCACCGGAATTCAAAATGAGTTAGCGATTGATGTCCCTGAACTGTCCACTCGAAATTATTGTTGATTTTATCTATTACTGCCTTTCTACGTTCATCTACTGACAAATAACAAAAAGGAATTTTAACAGTTATGGGAATGACTTGGTTGGCTACAACTAACACAATTATATGATATGTAACTTTTGACTGCAGCAAATATCTTTCGCTTAAAAGGTTTAAGTGTATGATATGCTGCAAGGGTTTTATTCGTCTACCTCATGTGATGTTTTAGTTTCGGTAATCTTAGAACTTTTGACTTGGATAAAATGTAAAATAATTTGAAATGGATAAAATTTAATGTAGATCGCGAGTTTTCTATCGACTTTTACTTGGTATCTGTTCAATCAATGAACAAAAAAAAGCAATGAAGCTTTAAACAGGCGTCTAGATAATCAAGAAACACTGGATAAAGGAACATTTGTTTCATACTAAATGACTATGATCACCCAAGCATTAAAAATTGTAGTTTGGAGTGCGAATGGAGTAATCGAACATATTCCAGAGCTCGGACTGTTTATAAATAATAAAAAAAATAACTTTTATCTTATATCAGAAAGTCACCTTAATAAAATGTCATATGATAAAGTTGGTATTTACATTTGCTGCCGCGCTTGGCATCTGGCTGCTGTAAAAATATATGTGAAAGAACACACTAAACATCATGAAGGAGTAGAATATGTAGAAGAAACTATGCAAATAGCGAAAAGGAATAATAAGGAGGAGTTCAATATCTCTTCAGTTTATTGTCACCTAAGACAAAATCTAAATAAAGAGGAGTACAACAAGTTATTTAAGCTAGGGTTTAATTTTATCTTTGGAATTGATTTTAATGCAAAAAATACTTTCTGGGAGTCAAAATTAACTACTCCGAATAGAAGAGAGCGTTTTGCAGCAGGCCAAGCGTATAACTGCAAGTCCTTTCAAAAACATAATGCAAGATTTTGGTTTAGTAACACAAGCAAAACTTCAGATCTCATTGTTTTCCACATTGAAAGCGCGGGTATATTTAAAAACCTCATCTGATAAGAACAGAGTAAAAGTTTTTCATCCAATCACTCACCCGTCCAAACAGTCACCATTATGACTGTTCCAAAATAGCAGAGATAATTGGATAACAAATACTAAACAGAAAGAAAAACTTTTTACATCTTCCCTAAAAAGGAGCTCTGTAGCTTAATATAAGAGGCTTTTAAAGTAGAAAAGGCAACTTGAAAGCGGTAAAGGAATCTTATAAGTAACTTGATTTAAAACGTGGCACGTAAAGCTAAATAAAGGAAAATCGTTAACTTAAAAGTTAACTGGATACCGATAGGGCTTAATTTCAAACAAATGCCATATGTGAACACATATAAATATCTAAGAATGATTGAATTTATTAAACATGTTTTTGAAACGTCAATTTAGTACAATTTCAACCATGGCTTTATACCGAAATAACGCGCGGAAGTCGTGACGCTTTACATCGGAAATAGTCGTTCAGTTATGTTAACTCAACGTGAATATCGTCGAAAATATTGTGGTCAATTTCATACTCTCTAGCGGCGTTAGTAAGTAAAATTGCCGCATTTGGGGAATGGAAAATCCACACGAGATCCATTGAACACCATTGCATGACGAAAAAGTGACTGTTTGGGCCGGCGTTAGTGCCAGAAATCATCATTGAACTATATATTTCAGAAAAAACGAAACAGTAGATAGAAATCGATATCGGTAGATGTTGGCGCATTATGTCTGATGTAAAAACGAGGCAACTGACTGATCAGATTTCACTCCTTCGGATTTTTTTTTTGGGTTATTTGAAAAACAAAGTGTACGCCGGCAATTTTATATTAATTTATTTTTTAAAAAAAGCATTTCAGAATTTTGTAAAGAAGACTTGGCAAGTTTATAATGGAAACAGAAATAATAGAATTTTATTATGAAAACCACAGGTCAATTGTTTTAACTCGGCGAGCATATCGACGATATTTTATTGTGCGGAATCTGTCCTTTGCATCAACAATAAACCATTTCGGTTGGAAATTTTCCACAATATGGCACGGTAAGAAACACAAGAAGTACCGGAACATACGGACTGTACGGAAGAAAATATTGAACGTGTAGTGAGCAGTAGGCAAGTGAATCCAGCAGCATCAACAAGAAAATATTCAGCATAGCTGGGGCTATGACGAAGGACTCTTCAGAGGATATTATGGCCTCATTATGAAAGTTTCCATATAAAGTTCAGCTTGTGCAAGCAGTGAAGCTGATAGATTATAAACAACGGCTTGATTATGCAATTTATTTCCTACAAAAGCAGAAAAAATCCAGATTCCATACACAATTTGATAATGAGCGATGAAGCTCATTTCCAATTAAAAGGTTTCGTTAATAAACAAAACTGCAGTATATGGCCGATGGTGAACCCAAGAACAGTACATGAGCGACAACTACATCCACTTAAATGTACTGTTTGATGCGGTATATCGTCCGAAAGGATCATTTACTCATATTTCTTCGAGAATGCACAGGTGGTTCCAACAAAATGGAGCTACAGTTCATACTGCAAGAGTTACAATGACTTTTTTATTGGACATTTTTGATGAACGCATTATTTCGCACAAAAGCGTTTTTGACTGGCATCCACGTTTACCTGATTTAACCGCTTCTGATTTTTTTCTTTGGGGTTATTTAAAAAAAAGTGTGTACGTGAATAAACCAGCGAAAGACCATATACGTAAAATGTACCTTTTTGCTTTGCCCAATAGAGGTGGCCACTTAATTCATTTTTTATTCAAACACTGGTCCAATTAAGGAGTAAATTGCATAAAAATACTGCATATATAGAATTGATTGATTTTTAAAGATATTCAATGTTTACATACCGATGTAAAAGATGGCGCACCCCGAAGACAAATGAAAGACTTATTGAAAGATATTCAGAGCTGTCAGTATATAATGTTGCTATATTAGCAACCTCACATTCATGTGACGAAAGACAAACAGCATTTTGGAAAACACGGAAACGTTGAGACTCGTGATATTGTAACAAAAAAAGAGAAGGTTGGCTACAAATAAAGAAATCGTTGATAAGTCGAGAACAAAACATTGGTGGAGCAAGCCAGATTTGTTATGTTATTCTCGAGATTGATTGCCAGTGATAGATAGTAAAGATCAATTAATGTATATAGAGGTAGATATATGGAGTAATGCAATACGAAATTTTCCACCGCACTGCATTAAAAATCTGTCGAACCAGACGTATTATGGATACACAAGATTTAAAAAAAAAATCAAAATATCGAAGTGATCGGACGTTTCTTTTTGTTTGCTCTGAAAATTTCCATGTTAACGAGTGTTTGTGTTATTTAGTTTGTTTCGTGATTAAACAGTTTTTTTGCCATGTTGTTTTTTCTATTTTCGATTTTTCTATCTTGTTAATAATGGAGTGCAATAAGTGCAGTTTATTAATAAATATTGACAAAATATCTGGTTCTGGTTTTTGTAACGGAACTTTTCACTATAGATGTGTGGCATATTGACCGTGTGGCATATAAACATTGCTTGAAATGCCCTAATTTATTGTGGTTTTGTAATGATTGTCGTGACCTTTTAGTTAATAAGTCATTTAATAAGCTTTTAGTTAAAGCAAATAATGTCAATTCTACAGTTCAGCCTGTATCATCAGCCTGTGTTTGATGATGCTAAGAATCAATTAACTAATAATATATTGCTTGTTGAAAATGTTTTAAAGAAGCTTGCTGATTTGGAAGTTAAGCTTGTTGCAATAACTGACTAGTTTACACCACCTGCTGGTGTGTCTTGTTCTTCGAAATTGCCTAGTTCTTCAAAATCATATAAATCTACAAAATCTTCTGCAACTTTTGTTTTCAACTGATGCTGCATCCATTGTTGTACCTTCATCGGATTACTTGATTTCCGCTGAAGTATTGGATGCTACATGTGTTACTTCTCTAGTTCTTACTTCTCTAGTTTTTTGATGCGTGCGGCTGAGTCCACGAGACCTAAGGCCATTTTGCCTATTTGTGTTAATGAGGCAACTATTTCCGGTATTTCTGAATTATCATCTCCTGGCATAGATGTTAATATTTCTTACAACAATATTGTGGCTATAAGATCAGCACAGAATACTCAATAATGTCGAGCTGTACCGGTATGTGGTGAAAATAAGTTGCCGTTTAATCTTGGAGTAAAAACTTTTACTCCTAAAATGTGGCTTGTCTCAAAAAGGAATATTTTCTATAGCCAATGCTGGTTTAGGGATTAAAACTTGCAGAGTGTTTAAGTTGGTCCCTAGAAATATCAATTAAGCAGAGCTGGAGTATGTTTGCTTTAAACTGGGGTTTGACGAAGATTTACGTGATAGAGCGAAGAGTCCCGATACTTGGCTTACCGGTGTTTTTGTGCGACCATTTATTTTCTGGGATTTTCAAAATTTGGGACAACCGCGAGCAACGTTTTGGACAGAAAACTCTGCCGTAAGCAATTTGGATATATAAATCATAATTTTTTAAATAATCTAAATTGTTCAGTTGGTACTAGTCTACCTATTTAAGATATTAGTTTGCAATGGTCTGATGATAACTATTTACGGCTTGGTCATCTAAATGTACATATTGTGTCTAGACATTTAAATGAGCTAACTGTTATTTTGCACAAATTTCGGCTTGATTTTCTTTCTGTTTCGGAGACCTAGTTAAATAATAAAATTTTAACAAAATCTGTTAGTATTAATAATTAAAAGGTCTGACCACGATTCCCGTGGTGGTGGTGTTGGACTTTACTTTCGCTCATCGTTGAACATTAAAGAAATTTCGTCTTGTTCTTATGGTAAAGTTGAGTTTTTGGCGTCTGAATTATTTGGCAAATTTAGTAAAATTCTGATTGTAGGTTTTTATCCAGGATATTACTAATATTGATTTTATTTAAAAAAAAAAAATCTTTTTAATCATAGCACTAAAACTGCGTTAGCACATATGTTGATGATCTATCCTCAATGTTAGATGAACCAAATTCCCAAGCTTTATTAGTATTACTCGATTTTTTTAAATCATTTGATTCTGTTAATCTTACTCTTTTGCTTCAAAAACTCTATTTGTATTTTCAATTTTCTAAATCCGCAATTATTCTAGTGCATTCGTATTTGGATAGTCGTTTGCAGTTTGTTAAAATAGGTGATAGTGATGCGAGTGTTTGTAGAGTAGTGTCTGGTGTGCCTCAGGGTTTCATCATTCGACCTTTACTTTTTTCTATATTTATAAATGATGGCGTATTCGTTTTTGTAGTTTTCATCTCTACGCCGATGATTTACAATTATATATTGGTAGCAATATTTCGATTTTTGATGAAATTGTAACCAGACTAAAAGAAGACCTAAGTAATATTTTATTATGGTCCAAACACAACTCACTTGCACTTAATTCAAGTAACAACAAAGCATTATTATTGTCTAAAAATATTTCTAATTCTTCTATTCCTAGTTTTGTTTTGGACAATGATACATTAATATTTAGTCAAACAGTTAATAATTTTGGTCTCATTTTAAATTCTAAACTTACATGGAATAATCATGTAACCGGTGGCTCTGTGTCGGAAGGGTAACTTTAGTTTATACTCTTTTAGGGTAATTAAAAAAATGTGTCCGGTTCAATTTCGCATTTTTCGCATAATTTGGAATCCAAAAAAAAACTATACTTTGAGCACAATAAACAGAATTGGAAGCTAAGATATATAGCATACGGCGATTTTATCATGCTACCAACAAATCGAGACTGATAATGCTCGCTTGGTTTAGGCACTAGCATGCATCTAAGACCCTCGTTTAAACCGTATTGCCACGCAAATATAAGATGCCTACTTTAATATAATATTTGGAAGCGCTCTCTAATGTTGGACACGACATACCTCATCTATATTATTCAGCCATAAGCTAACATTTAGAAACGGCGATTTACAATCAATTATCATGGCAACCAAACCAGTACCTATTATAATACATAGCTTTTAAAAAGCATTAGGTTTCAAAAGCTACTGTCATTTAGAAATGAGATCAGTTCAAAATAAATATCTTTAAGTGCGCCCATTATGGGAACCTTTTTGCTACGATTTTTAGAAATATTAATGTGTACATAAATTTGATGCAACCAAAACAGACTTTACTCAAGACATAATTAAATTTGAAATCTACCAAACATCTTCGATAAATAAACTATTAACACTGACTAGACGCCGATAACGATGTTACCCTACCTACGTTAGGGAACATAACTAAATTTTAATTGTTCATTCATAGTCTGGTAAATTTTTATTTGTGTTATGTGTACAAAAAAATTAAAATAAAAACAGAAAATGTCATATCGATTAGACTCATCTGCAAAATAGTTATATTTACACAGCATAAAAAAAGTTTATTTATTAGCAATGGGTGAACCGCAGCCAACCCACCAAAACGAAAAACAAAAAATACATACATTGCAAAATAATATTTTATGTTGTTATTGTGGTTTGTAAATATGTTGGTGGGTTTATCAACCACCAAAAAAATATAAACTAAAATATTGTGGTCAAGTTTCAATAAAAGTTTGCTCCAAATCGAGTTAATAAACACATTTCAACTTGGTCTACACTGTCCGACTCTATAAAAAGTGCATTTAAAGCTCATTCGAAATATGTGTTGAATGATGACATTATGATCTCGATTCATTCGTAAGCGTACATATTAATTTTGAATTGATGTACAAATTGTATATGTACATTGCAATATTTATAGTTGCCGCCGGAGATATTATGTCTGTATATATATGAACAAGCATAATCTAATTGAAGTGTTCGTCTAGGATAATAAATCTAATTTATTATAAATAAAAAAATTACAATAACGCAGGAATATGCAAGGAAATTGCAATATACAAGTATAGCGAGCGCTATGTATACACAATTTCAATGTTGTTATTTTGCATGAATTCAATTTAGACGTCGGATGTAATCAAGAATGGAAAATTGAAAAATATAATTTTCATCAATCGCAAATTTAATTTAACAAGTTCGCTGATTGAATAAGGTAAAAAATGTATGTTTATATACTATATATGTATATGATACAGAAAAATATTTAATTGGTTTATCTGTATAATTTGCAAAAGTAGTATCATTGGTCAGCGATGAAAAGGTTTAAACTAATTAAAATGTACGCTTTAAACTAAAACCGTATGTATATAGCAACAATAAAAAATCTATACCTTTGAGAGGTACTATCTGGTTTAAGCCATATAAAAGAAATCACAAAATTAAAACAATAAAAAATGGAAAACTCTTTGCCAAAACCATCTTACATATAAATAAGACGACAACGTATATTCTTCCCCCATGAAGATTTCATAATGAATAGATCAAATCATGGAAGAACCTAAATACAAATCGGTGATATGTAATCAACTGAAAGAGATACTTCATGTTCTTTCGCTAAACGAAAACTCCCGAGGTGATTTAGCCAACTGAATATTACTTGGTACTTTCATCCTAGATCCACCACGATCAGATTCCGTAAAAAGAAACTGAGAACAAATTTAACTGAGGGTCTTTCAGTATGGTCTCAGTCATTTTCAAAACCCACTAAACAGGAATTTTAATGTCTATCTCCATTTAGAGTAATCGCGCCATCGAGTTTAGAGAATTTCTTGCCATACCTCACACTAAAAATGGTGGAGGCTGCTATCATTAAGTAGTTAAGGGATGACAAAACCAATACGGACCATGATAGAATGGCCACAGAGTTCTCTAAAAACTGGGGAACAACACTTGCAACTCAGTTCTACGATAGTATTTAATCCTTTTGCACTGAAATTTTATCCGAGGGAGAGGGCTTAAAATTACAAAGGACAGCTCCTATCAATCAGAAGCAACTCCTCAAAGAATGCATCATTAAAATTAGAACTATTGGTTGTATGTGCACCTCATTTACTTCAAGTATAGTTGACGATTATGGTTTTTGACTTTAATTTAGGTACCATTGAATACATTTTGGAATCTAGAGTTTTCTCACTGTTCAGTTCATTGACTTTGTACATCTTATGCATCTATAGTTACCTCTGATTGTTTTGTTGGTGGTATCGGCCAAATGTTAGGTGGTTTTCGATGCAAGCAATTTTAGATAAAACCAGTAATCGTCAAATTTTGTTGTTGTTCCGTTTCATGAAAATTTGATATGCTTCTATCTAATTGACATCAATTATAAAAAGAGCCCGGATAAGCCCTAATGGTTTAACTATTACAAAAATTTATAAATATTCCAGATTCTAAGCTTCAGCTCAAGTTTTCAATCTTGCGGCTATAAAGAAAATAGTATAATGGTCTAAATATGAGATTCCATATTAAGCCGGTTTTTCTAGTGCATAGCTTGGTTTTGGGTTCAGATATGGTGTTTTTATTCATCGGTATCAGGATGCATAGTTACGAGTGGCCAGTGCACGGGTGGATTATGGTCATCAGTTACTAAAATTAAATCATGTATTGAAATTTTTTTGCTATGGTAACCTCAGTTTAGTTCGCTGCTGCAATGGATGAAGATAATCTCTATAACAGTGTTTTCAATATGATTGCACTATTTCTTGTAATTATTGCCAGTGTTTAAGCCGTGCTTGTGAACTTTTCAGGTAATTTTGATGATGTGCCAAAGCAAGTACCTATAGTTAACACATGTGTAGTTGTGAGTTCATTAATGCTATTAGGATCCTCCTTCGTTATGACGCATAGCGAACGCGAGTTCAAATTACATTCGATGTGGGTCAGCACGGGGCTCATTTCATCATAAGTTAAATGTGATTTTCTAATTACTTTCACTAAGTGTGTTTGACAATTTTTAGTGCCTCGAAAGTTTGAACCATTGTCAAAAATAATTTCGATGGGCTTACGAACCGTTTTAAAACTCTCTTAATAAAACTCTTTAAATATGATTTCGATCGGTGATAACGATGAACACAATTATGACCTCCTGTTGGAGTTGAAAATCGAATTTGAGTCCCAGGTCAACTTAATATCGGTGTAATCGCAATATTTAGTAATTTTTCAATAGTTTTTAGAGAGTTAAACCTTTAGTTGCCGGATTTCTATAGGGAACAAAACATGTTGTGTTTATCAGGACGATCCAACAGAAATTTTTTGTTTCTGGTTATGATTTTAGTACGGTTCCAAAGCAACTATTTCAATTACGGTGCATTACGTTAAAATGGCCAGCCATAATCGACTTGATTAAAAATTCTTGATCTTGAGAAAAGCTTCTTGCAATTTTGTAGCGTTGGTAGGCACTACATGCCTTATTGTTTGCAACGTGATTTTCGGTGCAGTTGATGGATTTTATAGTTCAATTCGGGGTTGTTCTCTTGCAGTGTTCTTTCTCGTGGATTTCATGCACCTGATGCATCTGATGGTACATTTGCCGTTTAATGCTTTATTGCTGGCATTTCAAACACTGGATGTAATCGTTTATGATGTCATTATCTCATGACAGTGTAATTTCTTTCATTTTTGGGAGTACACTAGTAGAACGGGTGGTATGTCTCTCCAGACAGTGCGTCTGATAGAAATTGCTGATGGTTATCCCAATTTTTATCGTTGAATCGCATCCGTCCGGTGCTATTAAGAAATGTTTGCAGTGCAGACTGATTGAAGAAGTCCTTGGCTTATAAATATAGGCTCTACATTTCAAACATTATCAAGCGGCTCAAAACTGCTGTCATTCGGAATGGTATATTCTAGAAAAACTTTTTTATTCTAAGAAACTGAGAACAAATGCAAAATAAATTGACTTTAAAATCTTAAACGAGCAAAAATCACGAACTGCATAGAATTTGTATAGAACACGAATTACATTATTCTTACTTTCAAAATGAGGGTTTTAAATATTAAATTTGTATCTACAATAATCCCTAAGTATTTATAGTTATCAACTTTTTCAAAGTTAGGCCACAGGTTAAAGCACTAACTCTTGTAACAGGTTTTAATATATAAGCCAAAAAATTAGAAACATTTAAAATACTTGGAAAATTAACTAATCCATCCTTGCCTGGTTGAATCTTGATTACTGTTTCTTAAGCCCATTACAAAACAGGTTAAACCTCTTTCACAATAACGACATCACTCATTTGAGATTTTTTCTTTTGATTTCCACGTGTTTCGCTGTCGCATATGGTGTTCAAGTATTGCTTGTTGAAGGTAAGGAATTCATTTTCTCAAATAATAAGGGCAAATAATAATGCCCTGGTAACAATGAGTATACAAGTCTTCATGGAATTCACCGTCGACACCCATACACTAAAATGAGGTTCTCTATAATGAATGTTCTAACTGATGCAAAATAATAGTGCATTCTTGAAATGTAACAACATTTTTTGTTTGGAAAATATTTCAACAAGTTTTTTGTCATCTCACACAAAATTAGTTTCGTTGTCAGTGTAAACATTTGAAGGCAGGCATTTTTTTACTGATACATTTTTCGAATAAAGCTATGAATGCATCTGAGCTCATGTCTCGTTGGAAAAGTAGCAAAATCAAACCAGCACAATCTTCACCAGTGTAAATGAAGAGACGCATTTGTACGACCCTGAGATTATGTATTGTTCCAATCATAACAAAATTCGGTGATTCTCACTTTTTAAATTTATATTGGCCTCAAATTTAGACACTATTTTTTAGTAATGCACGCAATAAAGACGGGCTCGGGTTCATATACTCGTCTTTGTCAATGTTACTTTTCACTTAAAGCATTGGTTTCAATCTACGTGACAAAAGACATCCAAGGTTGCTCGATGATGAGATATGATGCTAGTGTTCTCTTTAGAAGTACATCTAAGATTTCGTTTGTCTAAAAATTAAAATTTTTCCATTATCAATTTTGTATAAATGAAAACGTAGGTGCAAAATTGTAATCTTGATAATTGCAGGGGACATTCAACCAAATGGGTTAAACAATTTGGCGGATGGTGATAGAAATTATAATTGGACAATAAACTGTTATCGGTATATGTTAACTTTGTGGTACAGAGGCTTATGTTATGATTATAATTGAGGGTTTGCTTTCGGTTAGTTGGGTATATGAGTTGTGAGTATGATTCTTTTTGTAAATACTTCAATGGTGGATCTGTATCTGTATCTAATTTGCCAAACAAAAGGTTTACCAGCAATGAATCCCAGTTTTTGGCTGCAGATCCCCATACTCTTAGGGTCCTAATAACTTAATCAGGAGTGTTAAATAGTGGTCGCAAATTAATTGTTGCATTAATTTGTTTATTAATTTTTTTCGCAAATTAATTGTTCCATTCGTTGCATGACACTATATCCAAAGTTTTCGACGTACGGTTGATTATACGAATGTCGTTCTTAATCGAGGTCTGCTGACAAACAAATCAGCCAATCGTCATTGTAGAAACTATTGATTAGCTGTTCAAGTACTGCCTTGAATTTAAACTGGTCAACTTGTGCGGGTCCTAATTTACGCCTAGAAGTTTAATATTAAATGAACTCGTGGCTATAATGTCGTCTATTTCTTTTACATAGGTAGTTCTTCTAAGTCACCGTGTTGATTATTTCTGGACAATTTGAAGATTATTTAACACCAAATTGCTGGAACATATACGAATTGTCTTGCTTTCACTGTGTTGCTTTCTTGGTAGAGTGTGCCAGTCGTGGCAGTTATGGTTGAAATGCCATATTGGGTTTATTTAAACGGGGGGCATTGCTTAAATTTTAATTTTGAGATATTAATATTTTAAGGCAAATTCATTGCATCAACAAATCCATTCATCTCAAATGATTTAATTATGTCATATCCAAATGCTGAAGTACTTTTGTCTAAAATTTGCAATTCTTCCACCACCTAGGATTATACCGATAATATGCAATCAGTTTTACGTTCGACAATATCTATGACTGAGAAATCCGCAATTTTGGACTCTTATCAGAACAGCTATTGGTAATCTCGATATCGATGTGTGAACAAAACTGAATATTGTTGAATTTCTACTAAAATAGCAAAGTAATTATCTTCAAGGGCAGGTTCTACCAATATGTGTTCATTGTGTAGTATCTGGGTTGAAAATTTGACTGATACATCAAAAAACACTCTAATTTTATTGCTGGTGCATAGTGAACACTATGAACCTGCCTTTTTGGCTAATTGCTGGGTTCCCGTAAATTTTCCTTTCTTAAATATTTAGTTGGCAATATTTTTTTGATTTTCCAAAAAATGTTGAGTTGTTGGTCATGGTCAAGTTGATTTCTGAATTTCCCTTATTCATGAACTTAATATTCTTTCAATCTATTTAGAAAACGTAATCCGTACCATATACCTCGGTACCCAGTAAAATGTCGATAGGGTTCAACTAATAAGTGATTTTAGGTGTTTCTTTTCATTACTTAGATAGTATCAGTGCAATGGCTATTTGTTTTGGTGTTGGTTAAAGAATTTAAATGATATTTGAACGATTGCTGAACATTTTATGTTGCCAAAGGTTACCTTAAAACATAAAGCCATAGAAAATATGTTAAAGCAACTATGGTCGTGAAAAAAAAAAATAACCATCAGAGGAGGGAAAATGATAGATAATAGCTAAGGCAAGAGCGTGAATAAAGTTGCACCACAGTATTTGGCATTGATTTCAAGGTTTTTAACAATAAGTGGAATTAATTTCATTAGAGTCCCCTTTATTATATCGATGATATTTTGGTGAACCTCTCTCGATGTATCAGCAAATTAAAATTAGTGAAATTCAGTGTAAATGTGTGCAGGGAAATTCTTGGTCCAGGTTCATTGGCAACATCATAAAACGGAAAACCGAAAACAAGGATTGTGAACCAACTATAGGTACTGATTTGTAACTAATTTGTAGCTTATCTCTAGTCTAGTTTAATTAAGCACAAATAAAGTTATCTTAAATTAACTCAATAAATAAAAAAACAAAACAAAAACAAAAGCACCTTTTCTAGGTAAATATGCAAAATTACCTTACCGTTTACATTATAACGAAAATTAAATTCACTATGATTTTCAATCAATATCTATTTTCGCATTTCTTGTTTTTGTTTAAAAAAGAAAATGAAATTTTCTATGTCATTTAATTTTCCACGAAATATGCTTTTTTATTTATCGAGACATTATTATATGGTTTTGTATATATTATTATGTTTGCCGGCATCCCATCTATCCCTTCTATATATAGCTATATCCGTTAAAAGAAAACGATAATATACAATTATTGGGTAGCTGTGTAATAAATGACGTAAATTTTTTGTATATTAGGTGGAAACAAATCGATCGATCGATATACCTAATCAATTAATTTTGAACACAGCATAGATGGTACAAAAAAAAAATTGGTAAACATTTTCAAAGTGTTATGCGTGATTTCATATTAAACCACTTAATATTCTCGACAGTAATTCAGTGGAAACGTAAATTTTCTTTCGTTTCGTTGTGCTTCGGTAAGTAACTTGTATATTGATGTCGATAATGGCAAAAAACAAAATTACGAAGCAAATATGTTGCTTTAATGTGGTTTATTTTCCTGTCTATATGCTCGATGAGTTTTATTTTATTATGATTTTGTGGTGGATTTTTCTTAATTTGCCTTAATACGTTCATTGAACATAAAGTAAAATTTTAAATGTAGTACCGTGAAAAATGACATTCTTTTATGTGTGGTGGTTTAAGTTCTAATTATTTGATGTTTATATTGTCGATACTAGGTTTAATTTTAATCATGTATACTTGAATGTTTTGTGTTGTATTGGATTTCACATCCTTTATATATACCGAGAGTTTCAGACTGGGAGCAAATTGTTACTTCTGAAAAGTTTTCTGCTCTCTTTGAAAGCGTTTCTTACTTTGGACTTTCTTTTGTAAGCACTTTCTCAAAAGTATTAAACTCTATAATATCGTTATTAACTTGAATTTAACATTGGTTTTGGTAGTTTCAGCTTAACTTTTAACCAAAGTTGTATATTTCTTTTTCAAGCTGTAAAGGAAACAAGTTGAGAATGGTAGAGTCGACCTTTTCACTTTCAAACATGATTTAAATGGTGTGCATGTTCCATTTGTTGTTTTTGCGTTCATCGTGCAGGAGTTGCGCAAAAAATAACAATCATCTGTAACAGAGCTCTACGTTGTCATAGGAAGCTAAGTTTTAACACCAAATGTCAATGAACATGAAGTTTACATGCTAGCAACTAAACTTCCTCTCTGCCATGCAACTTCCGGTATATGAAGTGGCTTGACAAAAAAATTGGATCATTTAGTAAAAAAGCACTGAGAAAACATCAACTTTTAGGAGTATTTTAATGTTGCCAAATTGCAAGAGGTCATATTTAAAAAAAAAAAACACAAATCCACATATTGCAAGGCTTGAAGAAACGCTAAATAATTCGCAAGGGCTTTTGAGTGATTTAAAACCATCTCGTTCCACTAGTCCCCATATAGTGAGAACTTCAATATTTACCAGTCATTTTAAAATCTTTTTGGAGCAATACAGTATACGAAAATGGTAATCTGTCTCCTGGCCAGCAATTTTAATATTTAAAATGATTTTTGATACGAGGCGAGACAATACCATTCATTCGAAATTTTGCGATTAACGACTCAAATGAAATCGCCGTATTTCGAAAGCTTTGTAAAAGACACTTAAGGACGTGGATTACAAACGCTTAGTACAGAGACAGAAAATATAGATAGTAATACCAAACAAATTGAAAACTATTAACGTAGAGTATCCAATATTCGACAAACTTGTGTCAAATTTAAATAAACGAATGGATTCTCTGCAAGGTCTACGTAATGGGTTTCAACGCTTGAAAATTTGGCAATGTAGAGAATTTGCAAAGACACTTCAAATGGGACAACTATTTGAAACACTAGTGGTTTACTAGTGTAAATTAAAGCGAGTATGTATAGGTCGCCTCAACATAAGCATCATGTGATTTGTATTTAGAAGATCCTCTTAGATCACCTGATACAACAACACGTGGTACAGTGAGGTGGCCAACGTAACCCTCCCAAATCTCAAAATACAAGTGCTTCAGTGGTAATTGGCCATTTTGCATTGTTGAACTCTGGATCGCAAACCTTGTCTCCAAAGATATTTTTCACTAGAACTTAAAAAACAAATGGAAGAATATGCGGACAGGGTCTTACAGAATTTAAGTTGAGATTTTAGGATGGCATAATCAACCAATTTCAAAAAATTTGCAAGAATTGGGCAATTTGAAGTTAGCCGATCTTAAATTTTATATGGATGGACAACTATTGTAATTGAGAGTCATTTGTTTTTTACTTGATCAGCAATGGCTTAAGGCATATTCCAAACACCACTAGTGGTTTCTAACACAAAGTTAGGTTAGGCTAGGTTATATATGAAACACCGATTTAAAGAATTGGGGAAATTGAAGTTTCGATAAATCTTCATCTAGACATGAAGCTAAACTCGAAAGTTTCTGGATAATACCAGAAATGACGACTCTGTCTCATATAAGACGACTTAAGTACTATTTTTGGCAATGCAGACCTTAAATCCAATAAGCATCAGATTACCAGACTGGAGTTTTCAGACGGTTCAGGAATATTAAAACATAAATTCTACGTAGATGACTTGATGTTGGGATAAGACTATATCTAGGATGCTGAAAAAATTATCAAAAACTTAAGGTCATTTGCAATAAAAGGGTAGGTTTAATCTTTGCAAATTGGCATATACCAGTCCACAACTTATGAATAGTATTTCTAAAGCCAAAAGTGACATTTTTTAAGTTCAAAAATTATCCTTAGTCAGTTTCGGAACTTGGTGAGGGATTTTTGCCAGTTAATGCCACTTCTTACTTCAAAAGGAATTTGGTAGTATATAATTTATTTAAACAAAACATTCTATTTGGAAGCATACAAATTGTTAAATCCAATTGGATGGTTACCACCAACGAAAGTAAAAATCAAGATTTTGTTTCAGCAACTGTAATCTCCAATGATAATCCATCTGATTGCGCAACAATAGAGCTGTTTTCTGACGAATAAGTCAACTTTTATATGTTATGGCGGAATGACTCAAATTGGTTAAGGAAGCCAAAAAAGGAAAAGCCAGTACAAATTAAGCAAACTGCAGAAAGAATAGAAGTAACATTTGGTGGCTTTGATCATTTTAGAAAAAAGCAGTGGTTGGCTTTCAAGTAAAATCAAAGGATATTCTAAATTTTCAACTGTGTTATTTGTCATCACCAAAATTTTAATATTGTTTTGAAGTAGATCAGAAAAGGACTAAAATTGGAAGTTATAAAAATGTTCAACTCAGCAGTTTTGCTTCGAAAATAATAATCTTTCTAGAAATAAAGCTATTGATATAAATTCGAAATTAACATTACTTTTTTCATTCATAGATGGCGATGGCTTACTTTACAGGTTAGAGGGAGATTGTGTAATTCAGGAGACTATTATGAAAGACAGGTGTAATAAAAAATATGTACTCAAACAAAAGCTACGAATCAATTTTTTGGCCATCTATAGAAGTTGTGATGTAAACAGGTACACCACTAACCAAATGGTTTTTGGGAGGAGTCATTAAAGCAATTTTAAAACAGAATGAAATAGTCGCATTAAAACCATACTTGGAGAAATAAAACCAATGGTCCTAAAAATTTGCACTTTATAAACTTCTGCCATTACATTACTTTTCAAATTTTTTCTTAATCTACTTTTGTACTATATGTTATTTCCTTAATCTACTTTTGTACTTAATGTACCTATCCGCCTTTCTTCCTATTATATTTTTGCTTAATTGCCTACCTTATCCTTTCCTAGACCGTAAAACTTTTTAACTTTCTTACTTTCATACTTTCACACTTTCCTACTTTTCTACTTTTATTCTTTCCTACTTTCTACTTTTTTGTTTTCCTACTTTTCTACTTTCCTCTATTTCTACTTTCCTATTTTCCTACTTTCCTGCTTTCCTACTTTCCTACTTTCCTACTTTTCTACTTTGCTACTTTTCTACTTTCCTACTTTCCCACTTTGCTACTTTTCTACTTTCCTACTCTCCTACTTTCCCATTTTTCTATTTGCCTACACTATTATACTTACCTATTTTCCTACTTTGCTACTTTCTTTTTTCATATTTTTCTATTGTTCTACTTTTCTACTTTTCTACTATTCTACTTTTCTACTTTTCTACTTTTCTACTTTTCTACTTCTCTACTTTTTTACTTTTCTACTTTTCTACTTTTTTACTTTTCTACTTTTCTACTTTTCTACTTTTCTACTTTTCTACTTTTCTACTTTTCTACTTTTCTACTTTTCTACTTTTCTACTTTTCTACTTTTCTACTTTTCTACTTTTCTACTTTTCTACTTTTCTACTTTTCTACTTTTCTACTTTTCTACTTTTCTACTTTTCTACTTTTCTACTTTTCTACTTTTCTACTTTTCTACTTTTCTACTTTTCTACTTTTCTACTTTTCTACTTTTCTACATTTCTACTTTTCTACTTTTCTACTTTTCTACTTTTCTACTTTTCTACTTTTCTACTTTTCTACTTTTCTACTTTTCTACTTTTCTACTTTTCTACTTCTCTACTTTTTTACTGTTCTACTTTTCTACTTTTTTACTTTTCTACTTTTCTACTTTTCTACTTTTCTACTTTTCTACTTTTCTACTTTTCTACTTTTCTACTTTTCTACTTTTCTACTTTTCTACTTTTCTACTTTTCTAATTTTCTACTTTTCTACTTTTCTACTTTTCTACTTTTCTACTTTTCTACTTTTCTACTTTTCTACTTTTCTACATTTCTACTTTTCTACTTTTCTACTTTTCTACTTTTCTACTTTTCTACTTTTCTACTTTTCTACTTTTCTACTTTTCTACTTTTCTACTTTTCTACTTTTCTACTTTTCTACTTTTCTACTTTTCTACTTTTCTACTTTTCTACTTTTCTACTTTTCTACTTTTCTACTTTTCTACTTTTCTACTTTTCTACTTTTCTACTTTTCTACTTTTCTACTTTTCTACTTTTCTACTTTTCTACTTTTCTACTTTTCTACTTTTCTATTTTTCTATTTTTCTACTTTTCTAGTTTTCTAGTTTTCTACTTTTCTACTTTTCTACTTTTCTATTTTTCTACTTTTCTACTTTTCTACTTTTCTACTTTTCTACTTTTCTACTTTTCTACTTTTCTACTTTTCTACTTTTCTACTTTTCTACTTTTCTACTTTTCTACTTTTCTACTTTTCTACTTTTCTACTTTTCAACTTTTCTACTTTTCTACTTTTCTACTTTTCTACTTTTCTACTTTTCTACTTTTCTACTTTTCTACTTTTCTACTTTTCTACTTTTCTACTTTTCTACTTTTCTACTTTTCTACTTTTCTACTTTTTTCCTTTTCTACATTTCTACTTTTCTACTTTTCTACTTTTCTACTTTTCTACTTTTCTACTTTTCTACTTTTCTACTTTTCTACTTTTCTACTTTTCTACTTTTCTACTTTTCTACTTTTCTACTTTTCTACTTTTCTACTTTTCTACTTTTCTACTTTTCTACTTTTCTACTTTTCTACTTTTCTACTTTTCTACTTTTCTACTTTTCTACTTTTCTACTTTTCTACTTTTCTACTTTTCTACTTTTCTACTTTTCTACTTTTCTACTTTTCTACTTTTCTACTTTTCTACTTTTCTACTTTTCTACTTTTCTACTTTTCTAGTTTTCTACTTTTCTACTTTTCTACTTTTCTACTTTTCTACTTTTCTACTTTTCTACTTTTCTTTTTTTCTACTTTTCTACTTTTCTACTTTTCTACTTTTCTACTTTTCTACTTTTCTACTTTTCTACTTTTCTACTTTTCTACTTTTCTACTTTTCTACTTTTCTACTTTTCTACTTTTCTACTTTTCTACTTTTCTACTTTTCTACTTTTCTACTTTTCTACTTTTCTACTTTTCTACTTTTCTACTTTTCTACTTTTCTACTTTTCTACTTTTCTACTTTTCTACTTTTCTACTTTTCTACTTTTCTACTTTTCTACTTTTCTACTTTTCTACTTTTCTACTTTTCTACTTTTCTACTTTTCTACTTTTCTTTTTTTCTACTTTTCTACTTTTCTACTTTTCTACTTTTCTACTTTTCTACTTTTCTACTTTTCTACTTTTCTACTTTTCTACTTTTCTACTTTTCTACTTTTCTACTTTTCTACTTTTCTACTTTTCTACTTTTCTACTTTTCTACTTTTCTACTTTTCTACTTTTCTACTTTTCTACTTTTCTACTTTTCTACTTTTTTACTTTTCTACTTTTCTACTTTTCTACTTTTCTACTTTTCTACTTTTTTACTTTTCTACTTTTCTACTTTTCTACTTTTCTACTTTTCTACTTTTCTACTTTTCTACTTTTCTACTTTTCTACTTTTCTACTTTTCTACTTTTCTACTTTTCTACTTTTCTACTTTTCTACTTTTCTACTTTTCTACTTTTCTACTTTTCTACTTTTCTACTTTTCTACTTTTCTACTTTTCTACTTTTCTACTTTTCTACTTTTCTACTTTTCTACTTTTCTACTTTTCTACTTTTCTACTTTTCTACTTTTCTACTTTTCTACTTTTCTACTTTTCTACTTTTCTACTTTTCTACTTTTCTACTTTTCTTCTTTTCTACTTTTCTACTTTTCTACTTTTCTACTTTTCTACTTTTCTACTTTTCTACTTTTCTACTTTTCTACTTTTCTACTTTTCTACTTTTCTACTTTTCTACTTTTCTACTTTTCTACTTTTCTACTTTTCTGCTTTTCTACTTTTCTACTTTTCTACTTTTCTACTTTTCTACTTTTCTACTTTTCTACTTTTCTACTTTTCTACTTTTCTACTTTTCTACTTTTCTACTTTTCTACTTTTCTACTTTTCTACTTTTCTACTTTTCTACTTTTCTACTTTTCTACTTTTCTACTTTTCTACTTTTCTACTTTTCTACTTTTCTACTTTTCTACTTTTCTACTTTTCTACTTTTCTACTTTTCTACTTTTCTACTTTTCTACTTTTCTACTTTTCTACTTTTCTACTTTTCTACTTTTCTACTTTTCTACTTTTCTACTTTTCTACTTTTCTACTTTTCTACTTTTCTACTTTTCTACTTTTCTACTTTTCTACTTTTCTACTTTTCTACTTTTCTACTTTTCTACTTTTCTACTTTTCTACTTTTCTACTTTTCTACTTTTCTACTTTTCTACTTTTCTACTTTTCTACTTTTCTACTTTTCTACTTTTCTACTTTTCTACTTTTCTACTTTTCTACTTTTCTACTTTTCTACTTTTCTACTTTTCTACTTTTCTACTTTTCTACTTTTCTACTTTTCTACTTTTCTACTTTTATACTTTTCTACTTTTCTACTTTTCTACTTTTCTACTTTTCTACTTTTCTACTTTTCTACTTTTCTACTTTTCTACTTTTCTACTTTTCTACTTTTCTACTTTTCTACTTTTCTACTTTTCTACTTTTCTACTTTTCTACTTTTCTACTTTTCTACTTTTCTACTTTTCTACTTTTCTACTTTTCTACTTTTCTACTTTTCTTCTTTTCTACTTTTCTACTTTTCTACTTTTCTACTTTTCTACTTTTCTACTTTTCTACTTTTCTGCTTTTATACTTTTATACTTTTATACTTTTATACTTTTATACTTATATACTTTTATACTTTTCTTCTTTTCTACTTTTATACTTTTATACTTTTATACTTTTCTACTTTTCTACTTTTCTACTTTTCTACTTTTCAACTTTTCTACTCTCCTCTTTTTCTATTTTTCTACATTTTTACTTTTCTACTTTTCTACTTTTCTACTTTCCTGCTTTCCTACTTGTATACTGTCCTAATTTTATACTTTCCTTTTTTCCTACTTTTCTACTTTCCTACTTTCTTACTTTCCTACTTTACTTCTTTCCTCCTTTCCTACTTTCCTACTTTCCTACTTTCCTACTTTCCTACTTTCCTACTTTCCTACTTTCCTCCTTTCCTACTTTTCTACTTTCCTACTTTCCTACTTTCATACTTTCCTACTTTCCTACTTTCCTACTTTCCTATTTTCCTACTTTCCTACTTTCCTACTTTCCTACTTTCCTATTTTCCTACTTTCCTACTTTCCTACTTTTCTACTCTCCTACTTTCCTACTTTCCTAGTTTCCTACTTTCCTACTTTCCTACTTTCCTACTTTCCTACTTTCCTACTTTCCTACTTTCCTACTTTCCTACTTTCTTACTTTCCCACTTTCCTACTTTCCTACTTTCCTACTTTCCTACTTTCCTACTTTCCTACTTTCCTACTTTCCTACTTTCCTACTTTCCTACTTTTCTACTTTCCTTTTTTCCTACTTTCCTACTTTCCTACTTTCCTACTTTCCTACTTTCCTACTTTCCTACTTTCCTACTTTCCTACTTTCCTACTTTCCTACTTTCCTACTTTCCTACTTTCCTACTTTCCTACTTTCCTACTTTCCTACTTTCCTACTTTCCTACTTTCCTACTTTCCTACTTTCCTACTTTCCTACTTTCCTACTTTCCTACTTTCCTACTTTCCTTTTTTCCTACTTTCCTACTTGCCTACTTTCCTATTCTCCTACTTTCCTACTTTTATACATTCCTACTTTCCTACTTGTATACTTTCCTACTTTCCTACTACCCTACTTTCCTGCTTTCTTACTTTCCTACTCTTACTTTCCTACTTTCTTTTTTTTACTTTTCTACTTTTCTACTTTCCAATTTTCATAATTTCCTTCTTTCCTACTTTATGTCATTCTTAGTTTCTTATTGTCCTACTTTCCTTATGTCCTGTTTCCAATTTATGATCATAACAATGTCACAATGGTAAATTCGAATAAAAAACAATCGTGAACATCCATTAGGAAGAAAAAATTATAAAAAAAAATATATCCTTATCTTAAAATTTCTTAATAAATTGAACTAAAATTACTATCAATGTTATTAAATTTCTACACGATCGTTGTAATAAATCGCCAGCATTGATAGTACACCATATTATATATTATGTAATACTGTACCACGAAAATTATATTATAACGGTTCAATGAAATGAATTAAATTTATCTTATTCACCCGTCATACTTATTTCGGGTATAACAGATAGGTAAACTATTTTAAAAACTGTTGAAATTTAGGTCATGTATAATTTACAGAAAAAAAAGGAAAACAAATTGAATCAATAAATTTTCCATTTTTTTCCTTAGTTTCTTCAATCCTTTCTTCTGGAATTTTTTTTATATGGATTGGAAAACCTCAAAAAACCACTTATCCATACAACTTTTATCAGGTATGGAAACAAGATTTAAAAATAACAAAAACAGAAATTTTTTTCCGGTTTCCATCGACATATACCAAAAACGAGTGGAAACGATGAGTTCATGGTACTACAGTTTTTCTCTGCGTTTTATACAACAAAATATAAATAAAAAAACTGAAGAAACTCTAATAGAATTCGGGTATTGGTTTTTTATACTATACACACTATACCACTATACAAGGTAAGTTGTTAAATTGATAATAAAAATTAAAAAAAAAAATTAAAAATTTCTCAAAATGAAGTGAAGCTGAAAATTGAAATGATTGATTTACTTTCATGCGTCCCTATAATAGTATACATCCGTCCATATATGATAATCTTGTCAAAGCAGCATATTAAAGATGTATAATTGAAACATTTCATGTATATAGTATATACGAAGCTCAATAATCCGAAAAATTGGTTGCCTGACGAAACGGTTTAAAAATAAATTTTGAATTTCCTTTGAAATTTTCATGAATATACAAAAAAAAAAAAGAAGAAAATACGGAATGAAGGTTGTACAATTTAAGGTTTTGTCGAAAAATTCTAATCATGCGTGATTTAAGATTTTGTTTTACTTTATTTCTAAGAATTTTGTCTATAATTAGTCAAGCGAAACTAAGTTACCGGCAACTGGTTTCAATATACGTAATTCTTAAGTTTATTTCATGGTTAAAATTTTTAATATTTGAAATAATAGCGAATTCAGCAAAATTTTGAGATACCGATGATTTTCTTGGAAGTTATTATTTATGATACTAACCCAATTTTCTATTTATACTTTATAATGGAGTTAACCTTTGTCCTATCACATTTATTTCGAATAAATCATTAGGTTTGGCTAAAAACTCGCTTAAGGTTTAAAAATCACGAGAAGTAAGAAGAAAATGATTGAAAATTTAGATCTCCCGACAATAATTTCTCAAGGAGAAATTTTACGTCTCGCACCACAAATCAGCCAAAGGGCTTGTACTATAGGAGGTAAGGCCAAAAACCGCTTAAAAATCTAACATTTCTGCCAGGAAATGAACTGCCTTACCACTTACACATCAAATCGAAGTCAAATATTTTCAGTTAATAGTGAGAATCATAAATAAATTAAATAAATTAAATAAATTAAATAAATTAAATAAATTAAATAAATTAAATAAATTAAATAAATTAAATAAATTAAATAAATTAAATAAATTAAATAAATTAAATAAATTAAATAAATTAAATAAATTAAATAAATTAAATAAATTAAATAAATTAAATAAATTAAATAAATTAAATAAATTAAATAAATTAAATAAATTAAATAAATTAAATAAATTAAATAAATTAAATAAATTAAATAAATTAAATAAATTGATATTAAAAAATCTGATCAGTCCCTGTGGCTGTCGTAAAAGGATTCTGAATGAGCATGTTATCCTTAGAATTTCATCACAGCATCCTAAGTTTGTCGTAGGAGATGACTAAACAAATGTTGGATCGCTGAAATATGGATACTTATTAGATTAACGGACTCGCAGTTTAAGATCGGTACTTAGCAATTGCAAAGAAAACCAAGCGTGTTTGACACTAAAGCAGCCATCAAAGAACATCGCTTGAAACTCGTTGCTCTCCAAGTAACACAATGGTAAATAAGACCCTTGTTAGACGTCCTGAAGTCAAATTGATTATGTGTTAATTTATCAGGGAACGTCTCGGGTCATCCAAGCTGTGATTTTTTTATCGGTCGGCTACCAAATTTCTAGCCAGTGATCGTCGGTTAGTCACTGCAAGACTAGGATGGCATTTTTTGTACAAGTTAGGGATCAGGTAAACAACACTTACGTTCTAACTGCAAAGGTCTGACCGAAGGTGATGAACGAAGATGAGAAAGAACAATATCAGTATTTTGTTAGTATTAGCATTATGGGAATCAACCCCCGTTATGATGATGTGAACAATCAATGGGAGGTATTAAAAACTTTGGCTATCGGTGCTGCCCAGGCGACTTTAGGTATGGTAAAATCAAATATAGTATTGATTGGTTTGATGAGTAGTATCGTCGCTGTCGGGTAATAAAATAAAGCCTTTAAAGAAGCGTGAATACGTTTAAAAATGGCACGAAAAAACAATGCGGTCCTTGATAAGAGTACCGCCAACCGAATTTGTAAATGATAAAACTTTAAATAGTAAAAAGTTTAAGTCTTAATAATGCAACCAATCCGAAATGTGTACAGTTCTTGTATAACTTATTTAAAAGAGTCACCTGACTGCAATATACCTCCAGACCTAGGTCTATCGCCATTCAGGACCAAGATAGTTAAAACCGTGTTTACATCGGTCACTTAAAAGGAGCATATCTACGATTTTTTCAGGGTTCAAGAAGAGTCTAATGCTGTAATTGAAAGTTATCAAATATTGGTTGCTAAGATGTGCATAGGAACCATTCTATGAAGAACACACACTATGGCTATGCAGAGGGCAAAAATTACTCGTTTTCATGGGGTTGATTGCATTAATTACGAGTTTTTGACCAGTTTTCAATTCCTCGGATTTTTTGTAGCTCATGACAACTGTGTGGGAGCGAATATTAAAGCTCCTAGTCACTGGTAACCACGCGCTTTGTATGTCTTACGTCCACTGCTAAAGTCCAAATACCCTGCAAATGTCAACAAGCTGAAGTTGTAAAAGGTGTTGATCAAACCCGATGTCATGTTTGGGTGAGAGAGTGATGGATGAGTATAAAAGAAGGTTTAGGATATTCGAGGGTAGAACCATTTACTTGATTCCTATGGCCTCAAACGAGACAGTGACGACACTTACCGAGTTTTATTCAACCACGAGATCAGGAGTTTAATGAAAATTGCCAGGTTTTAAAAACAAATAATCTCTTCGTTTCTTGAACCAAGACACAGTTTAATTGTTTTGCGCTTAAGACTTTTTGTGAAAAAGAAAATTACAAAATCTCCAAATTTGGCTGTAAACTTTTCGACTTTGTAAATAGATGTTAGCTAACTACTTTAAAAATTCACTTAATAATGTGTAGCTCAAATAAGTATTTGAAAAATTTAAGGTTAAGTACTCCAAAATGATATTTTTCGACTTTTAAATTATCATTTAAATGCTTGCAAATTTTTCTAACTGCCAAACCCCATTAAAATGCTACGTCAATTGAGTTATCGATCAAAAACCATATGAACAAAGAAATATAATATACAGACTCTTATTTTTCACCCACGAATAATTAAATCAATCCGATTAAAATGTGAACATTTACACTCCAAGTACATACAAGGTTGTAACATTAATCAGACTTTATGATTTATCGAGAAGAAAAAACATTTGGCAGATTCCCTTCATACTTTTCGTATACCCTACCGTTAAAACTTTGGTAAAGTCTTTTTCAATTTTACCACTGGAGTTTATATTTTTGAATTTTATTTAAATAAAGTAAGACAACTTAATAAATTTACAGTAAGATCAATAAAATACTTTACACATATAATTTTGTAAGGATGTGTGGTTGTTTGTTTTTAATGCACAATTTGCTACCTTCAACCAGATTATAATTTGCATTTTAAAAATCGACAATTAGGTATAAAAATATTGAGTATCTACAATTTACATACCATTTTACTGAAACCAATCTTAGTACTTTGACGTAATCTGGCCCAAATAATCGATCGCCAACCTGTTGTTTTTGTTATCAGTTCTCCTTAGGTTATTGACCCAATAGAAGAAAACATAAGTTTTAATGCTTTTAGATGCATATGTGTGGTTTACATTTTTTTCACTTGATACTCTCTTAGTAAACCATCCATTTGCTATTGCTTCCTTAAATATTCTGAATCGTTCCACCATTCCGTTGTTATTGCGTACAAGCAAAACGTTTGATTTTCCCATTGCCCATAGTATTGGTTTAATGCCATATTTATTACTGATTTATTCTACAAAATATACATATATATAATAAACTGGTAATTCTATAAAACGTTGTTTAAAAATGACAAATTATCTGCACGCATGACATAATGCTATGAGTTACAAAAGATTAGCTAAATTGGTAGTTCAATCAATTTTTAACATTTCTATAGACGAAATACATGACTACTAGTTTTGGTGCTAATTTTGATTAACACAAATCGACATTTAGGTAAATTTTTTTATTTGTTTCAAATGTTTATATGGCCTACTGAGAAATATCGATTAAATTGAATTTAAATTTAACCTTTGTGTAACTAAAGTACTTTTCATACCGACGACTTCGACTTTCGACTTTGCAAAAAATTTAAATTCCACAAATGCAAAGCATTGATATATTCATACCGACAGCGTCGACTTTATTTGACAGCTGTCAAAATTTTGATATTTTATTTGTGAATTGCATAAACGTATAACAGTTTTAATGTCTTTGGTGAATTGTGAGTTGTATCGTGAGTTGTATAGTCAGTATCTGACAAATCATATAAAATCAAGTTTGATTGCATCTCCTCAAGGATGAGACAATCCTCAAAATTATTGTCACTAATAAAGTTTTCTTAACTTTCCCTAATATTTATTTGATTGTTATTTATATTTTCGTCCTCATAATAATATTCCACAGAATAGTTATACATATCATCGGCTGCCATTTTGATGTTTTGTTTATCCATTGACATTTCAAAATGAATGAAGTTGCTTTGTACAACTTCAAATTGGCAAAGTCGAGATGTGGAACGTATCGCACTTGCTTCGCAGATAACTTCATTGCATTTTATTTTAATTTTCTTAGATTTATCTCATAAAACTAATTAGTTTTATAACTATTTTGATTTATTACAGTAAAACTTGACATTATTAATCGAATCAACTTAAGTTTTATAGTTTAAATGTTTTTTAAAAAAAATTCATTTACGAAGTCCAAAGTCGTAGTCGTCGGTATGAAAAGTACTTAAGACACGAATACACCCGAGTGTGTTTTAGTTTTATGTAGATATGATAACTCATTTAGCCGGACATATTTATCTTTAAACAGTTAATTTAATTGATTTGTAATGTTTAATAAATTTTGTTAAAATCTAATTTATAATAATTTTGTTATATATATATATATATATATATATATATATATATATATATATATATATATATATATATATATATATATTAATATATATATATATATATATATATATATATATATATATATATATATATATATATATATATATTTATTTATTTATATATATATATATATATATAAATATATATATATATATATATATATAAATATAGTAATAAATACATGTTAGCATAACCATCCGCGCGCAAGCTAAGATTACCGAGGCTAAGATTTATTCATAATATCGCATGAATTGTATTTTAAGGTGTCATCAATATTTAAACCTCACATAAAAACTACACAGCACACGAACAAACAAGCTACATGCAAAATAACGCCCCATTTGCACCCCGATCTCCAACTAAACCCACACTCACAAACAGCAAAAGCAATGAAAGGTTACCACAAACAAAAAACAGACAACCCATGAAAATACAAAGATCAGCAAGCATAAGCGATATAACATTACAAGTTACCAAAGACGCGACAATAACTATACCAACACCAATAAAAATTAAAGTAGAACCCTTAGACGAAGTAGCAACAGACGAGACAATAGCACAACCAGAAACACAACAACAAAACGCAATGGACGAACTAAAAATACAGCAAAACATAGCAAGCTTTGTCCTAGAATTCAGTGGAGACGAGACGGACGCAATAAAAACGGCTAACAACCTTTTGAAATTCATAGGGACAACCGATAGCATATACAACAGACTAAGAACCAACGAAGAAAAGAGTACTTCAGCGATATAATAAGATACAGACTAACAGGAACTCGTTAAACGAACTGGAAAAAATTACATATAGATTAGACAACAATACGGCGAACCAACCAGAAAGTACGGATACAGACTTAGTGAAGCGCTAGAACAATACAAAGCAGGTTACAAAACCAAATATTAGCTAAACATCCTAGATGACGTCTATATAAGACACCTAAACACAAAATCAGTGGAAACGTTTAAGAGAGGGTTAACCAACACAATCTTGAGAGAAAAAATGTCGACAAAAAATGCAAAAAACTTGGATGAAGTAATTGACGAAACGGAAAGAATCGATAAGATGTTATTGCTGACAAACGTAGAACCAGTCCAATACAGTATACCACAATCACCACAACTGTATAGTAGCAAACTAGATACGACGAAAAATGAGCAAGGACTAGTAACATGCAATTTCTGCCAAAGACCAAACCACACATGGGACATATTCCACACGAAAATGATAATGGAAAGTAGGACACCGACTAGAGGAATGTACCAACCCAGGGGTTATCAGCAAACATATACCCATAATCCAACCAATACTCATCAATCAGAATGCAGAACAACCCATAACCTAGATATGGAGAACAGAAAATGACAAACTACACATATAAAACATATAACCCAAACAGGCAACCCGACAGAAACTACTACACACCTCAACAACAACCACATAACAGCACGAACCAAAAACATCACAATAACCATACCATATGCGCACCACCACAACAGAATTATACCCAGAACTATCGGCCTCTTAACTCCTCAAATTATCAACAACCATCACACTTTCAACAAAATAGACTATAATGCCGCAACAAATTAGTAGGATCTCAAAAAAAATTATAGAGCGGTACCCCAAACCAACGACAGCCTAGAAAATCAATTCAACAGATTAAAAATCAGTACAATAAACATACAACCACAAAAAATACAGTTTCCAGAACGCGGAAAACGCCAACGAGTCCAACCAGAATTAGGAGAGCCTCTGCAGTTGGAACCCACTAACAAGACACGGAAATCACAGCAAAAACCAATCGATAACAACGAATATTACACTCTCCAAATGGGTACCATTCCAACAATGTACCTCAATACAAAACGAAATAAAGACAACATAACATAATCACAAATGAGCACACTCATATAGACAGACAAGATGTCCAAGACAAAAAATAACGAGTTTTCAAGCTAACCAGACATACCAGAAATAACAAAAGTGGAAACACTATAACAACACAAATAAATAATTCAGAAGCAGACTTACTGGTAGACTCAGGTGCCGACGTGTCACTACTAAAATGTAAATATTTAAGCAACAACGAATTAAACAGACAAGACATACTTTCACTGATAGGAATAGGAAAAGGAACTATACCAACAATGGGATCCACTGACCTAGACATGAAACTGAGCAACGACCTAAAAATTAGACATAAATTCCACATAATAGAAGATAATTTCGCTATCAGGGAAGATGGAATGATAGGTAGAGACTTCTTCGAACAAAATAAAGCCGACATACTATACAGCGCTATAGTAGTAACCAAACTATGAGTATAGCAGTAACCAAACACAAAATAAAATTACACTGCCTGCCAGAAGTGAAATAATAATAGAAATTCAGACACTGGAAAACGATTTATGTATTTTATCCACGGAGAGGTTTAACCCGGTGTTCACGTTCCACATACACTACTACAACCGACGAACTATAAATGCAAGATTATGATAGCAAACACATTACCACACACGACCGAAATAAATCATTTCAAACCGCACCTAGACATAATTACGAACCAAACCTTAAATCAACTCACTTACGAGATCAACAAAAACCAAAATGAACAAATCATAACAATTTTAAAGTTTTGTATCAAATAAAGTGTATGTTTAAAGGCGAAAGTACGTATGCTGATATAAAATATAAAAAATATCCGCATAGTAACCAATCCAATCAACACATATAAGCCATGTGACTATCGTCACCAATCAAATCACTCGTATGCGGACAAAAATTTCCGCATTCCATTTAAAAACAAATTTAAAACATTTTTATCTCCGTTTTTACGACAAAATTTTTATCGTTTTTACGATAAATACGACACTAGAAGTACGCCTGACTAAATTGCATATCCCATCCTTTTCGGGAGATTTTACCGAATGGCAGAGCTTTTTCGATTTATTTCATTCTTGTATCCATAGTAAAGATAATATAACCCCAGTGCCGAAATTTCAATATTTGATGGGCTTACTGAAAGGTGACGCGTTTTCGTTAGTGAGACATTTTAAGGTCACTGAATAAAACTATTTCGAAGCATTGACAAAACTCAGGCAAAGATACGACCGCAAACGCCATACTTTCATTGCATTTATATCCGCAATTTCATAGAGCAATCTTCTATTCAAGTAGCCTTTCTAATATTAGAAAGTTGCATATAACTCGGATGAGGTGATCAAACAGAGTCAAGAGATCCTTGGCTCATATACCTTCTTCTTCCGAAATTAGACGATGAAAACCGAAGTTTGTGGGCTTAAGATAATACAGGCAACAAATATCATCCTAATATCAACATATATCACTTATCATCCCGAAAATTACGTCTTCGCTACCCTCTTTTAAATTTGATATTTGCTTCTTAAAGGAGCTAGAAGATATCAGTTTAGTTGATCCTAATTTCTATAAACCAGGATCAATTGACATTTTATTGGGTGCCGACGTTGTCTTCGATTTGCTAGACGATGAAACCAAAAAAATTGGCAATCCTAACTTAAAAGCACACAAAACTTAATTTAACTGGATTATAGGAGAGAACCACGGATCTGAAGCCATATCAAACAGGCAGTCATTTACAACACTTGTGGACATCGATTCTACGTTGCAGCGTTTTTGGGCAATTGAAGAAGTACCTCGGATAAATGATATTAAAAAAAATGAACAATATTGCGAGGAATGGTTTAAAACGGCCACACGACGGGCAGCCGATGGAAGGTTCATCACCAAACCTGCATTCAATAAAGTACTAAAAATTCTAGGGTCAACTCATTTTCAGTAATCGAGTAATACGAAAACACCCAAAAATTTGCTTTTACTTATAGGTCACACCAGCTCTATTGATTACTGAAAAAGAATTGACCCTAGAATTGTTGGTACTTTATTGAATGCAGGTTTGGTTTTAACTACTTTTGTTCCAAAGTACAAAAAAAAATATTACATAGATTTTAATTAGCTTCTGCCCATGACCTTTTTTAATGTATATCACTGTTGGCACGGAAAAGTCGGGGTCAACCTTCATATTAATTTCGGACACATGTAGTACATTTGTGAACCACCTTTCGAACTAAATGCTCAGCATGATGGTTTTATAGACGCAAGTCCATGCCAGCGAGTACTTTAGTTTTCTTCGAAAGATAATTACACCATCACTATCGACCGATGTATTTAGAAACTTCAACTTACTGAATGCAAAAAATAGTGTTTGATGCTTTATACTTTGAAGATCGGCTGCAAAGAGATTTTTCTGCATTTGTTTCAGAACTAGTTTGCAATATAACAGTCTTGTGGTTACTTCCTTAAAAAAGTTCCTCAAAAGTTACATCCTCAATATTATTGGATGGTTAGACATTCATTTGCGCAATTACTGGAAGCTCAACTCTGTTAATTTAATTATTTTTTGCTATCTGTAGCAATTTTCGAATTGCTTAAAAAAGACTTCTGGTTAGTTTCTGGTTAGCTTTGAAGTTGGCAAGTCCGATTTAATTAAACCGGAAAAATATATGCTTGTTCCTAGGATTACCTGCAAATAAATGGCTTAAACCAATGAGCTAAGTTTGCGGTTGGCTTTGAAATATTTAGATATATTTGAAAAATCAGGACATTCGTGTGAGTGATAGTAATACAGTCGCATTGTTGTGTAAAGTATGGGAGCAAGCTATTACGAATTGTTATCAATAAACTGCTATACTGCAAAGAGATGCTTTGTCTCCGATACTCTTTAATCTCATGTTAGAATTGATGTTTCGTAAAAGTAAAACAGCTCAGGACAATATGTTCTAACACCAGTTCAACCAGATCGTGGAATATGCAGATGATATTTGTGTGATTGGAAACGGATTAAAGGAACTGCTTGATCCACGTGTTTCGACTTTTGCCCGTGTTCAATAAGTTAAAAACAAAATATATGACCACTGGTTTTAAAGATTAAAACGCAATAAATTTTAAAAGTAGCGACCACACATTTGAAGGAGTGATGGGTTTTCGATACGTTTTCTAATATATTATGAGTTAGTATTCTCTAGATCATACTATAATATATATATATATATATATATATATATATATATATATATATATATATATATATATATATATATATATATATACATATATATATATATATATATATATATATATATATATATATATATATATATATATATTATATATATATATATATATATATATATATATATATATATATATATATATATATATATATATATATTAATATGTGTTCAATAAGTTAAAAACAAAATATATGACCACTGGTTTTAAAGATTAAAACGCAATAAATTTTAAAAGTAGCGACCACACATTTGAAGGAGTGATGGGTTTTCGATACGTTTTCTAATATATTATGAGTTAGTATTCTCTAGATCATACTATAATATATATATATATATATATATATATATATATATATATATATATATATATATATATATTTATATATATATATATATATATATATATATATATATATATATATATATATATATATATATATATGTGTGTCTGTGTGTGAGTATGCTTATAGTACACACCAATTTTTCAAAACACAAACATATCACTTTATTTGTTATTTTATTTAATTATTTGTGAAATATATATCTTGTAATTTAATTATGTTTGTTGTTTATTTAGACAACGAATTATAAAGTAAACGATATTCAATTGCGGTTCTCTTTTTTGATACATTATTCTTGTGGGTAGCTTAAAATTTAAAATTTAGGGGAGTTATGTTTGTACATATGTAGCTTATTATTTTGAGGTTATAAACATTTATTTTTCAATGCCATCAACCTTTAACCAAACCCCCGCTTATATTAACGAACAATCAGATTAGGATGGGTACATGCACTCACTAAGAAACTCAGACGCATTTGATAGCTCCTTATCAGACTTGAAAGAAAATCGATTGAAACTCGTTGCTTTCCAAGAAACTCAATAGCCAAAAAGTGGAGAACATGTAATCCAAGGTTTTACAAGATAGACGACTTTCGCAATATTGGTGTTGGGTTTCCTCCAGTCCCTTAGGTTCAAAAAAGAAGGTCGGTCAAAATACGGTAACTATCACAGTATAGCTCTTCTTTGCACAACAAAAAATGTCTGTCTTACATAATATTGGAAAGCAACGCTTGCGGAGGAAGTTGTACAAGGAGGATTTCGCCCGAATTTGTTATTGGATTCCTAACAAGCCTATGACTCAATCCATCTTATAGACTAGCTTATAGTTTGCTTTGGGATGTCTGAAAATACCTGAAGTATGTGCGTTAATGTAAAATGAGAGTAATGTAGTAACAATAATATTTCAAAGTTGAGAACAAGTTATCATGAATTTTAGAAGCCATCTCTGGGGTCCGGTACGAAGATGCTCTGTACCCGATACTCTTAAGTCTCATTTTAGAATTTGTCTTTCGTAAAAATGAAGCACCTCAAGACAACATCTTCATTGGCCTCAAAATCAATGAAAAAAAATATGATCACTAGTTTTAGAGACCAAGACACAATCGATTTTACTACACATTTGAAGAAGAGACAAGTTTCCGATACCTTGATTACCGTGTTTTGTATGCCTGCTAAAATCAAAATACCTTGCCAACAAACTACAATTGTACAAGGTGTTAATCGGTCCCGTGGTCATGTATCTCTTTGAGGCTTAGACCCTGACGGATTAATATGAGATACTTCCAAATTTAGTCTGAGATGAAGTTTTATCAGTTATTTCAATAAAATAATGGACCAAAATTAGTTACTGTAAAGGTAACATCGAAACGATAAAAATAAGCAGATATATAGGCACGACATTCAGCTGCAATGCAATTATAAATGGATTCGCTCAGTTACATCAAGGAATTAAAAACTCAAAAATAACCTTACTACCTTGTATTTTCTGTACAGAACTATATTAGCTGTGTCACATGCACAAAATATTCCGCAACAGAGTCACTTCTCTTCAGACTTTCCTAATCCACAATTCAAATTGGTTAGACCATTACATTAAGAAGGATCAGGTTATGCAGGTCGTGTCTTAACACACACACATGCAGAGAGAACGGCAAAACATATATAAAATTTTCATTTAAAAAGAAACTTGCATTAATTATTTGCACCTTCGGTACCATTGGCTAGTATATACAAAGTTAATATTAACATAATTTATTTCCACTACAGTATATTGCAGATCATTTTTCAATTGCATAAAGCCCTTTTTTGAATCAGCCCTCGATTAAATGCGAATTAACAAATCTATAAAATAAGTGGGAAACCATCTAAATATAAAAAAGTTTGACAATCTTATCAGCGTTTAAATTGTCCACCATATATCTTCTTACTCTTTTTCTACTTTTGTATTTGGATCCTACATTCAGATTCAAAAAAAGGTAGCTAACAACATATCCTAAAAATCCTAAAATTATCTAACTTTTTGTTTCACTTTTTTTGTTGAGGAAGCTGCAACAACCCGAAATCCATATTCGATTTTCCTAAATTATTTACTTTTGTTAAAACTTTTCTATCAATTAACAACAACAGTATATGAATATATATATATATATATATATATATATATATATATATATATATATATATATATATATATATATATATATATATATATATTTATTTATACGTGACATTGATTGATTTCATTTTGAT
Source organism: Tipula confusa (assembly GCA_963556175.1). Classification (NCBI taxonomy): domain Eukaryota; kingdom Metazoa; phylum Arthropoda; class Insecta; order Diptera; family Tipulidae; genus Tipula; species Tipula confusa. Next base: position 81,969,329 of record OY744476.1, on the reverse strand, counting down.
GTCATTTCATTCCTCGTTCGTGAAAATACAACAAAAACGGATATGTATATACCCTAAGACAACAAGCAACAACAAAACAAAAGGAAAAAGAAAAAAAAAACTTTTTCGTACGTTTCCTAAATTTTCCTTTTTTTATACTTTATTTGATTTTTATTTCTCTTTATTTCAATTTGATTGATAAGATTACACAATCAATATTCATTGTATCAATTATGTTTTCTCATGTATACATATCGCTCGTTGTACTATGTGTGTGTGTGTGTACGTTGTCTGTTTCAAAGGAATTTTCTTTTCAAATTTGTTGGAAAATTAATCCTCTTATTTTTGTTCCTCAACAGAATCTGGATGTATGTGGAAGTTAGTTTTAGTTTATATTTCACGAAAACGAGTTAGTGTATTTAGCACGAAGCGTTCAATATTGATTTTAAACTGCATGCACGGTATATTATGGATTATTATTGATGAATGTGTTTAAACTATTTGAGCTGGTTATCAACTAGGGTATTACTTGTTTAAACTCCTAAAAAAGTATATATACGAACATAGTCAAGCCCAACGTCAAATTTTGATAGATGAGCAAAGAGAACCATGGTATCTGTGATACTATGGTATCACAGATACTCTGAAAATGTTAACTGACATCATGCCACTTAAAAGAGTTTTAGCATTTGCATTTATGGGTGCTAGTATTGTGCCACCGCCTTGCTATGAACTTTAAGGTTACTATGGTCATAGTTTAAGACTGCTTATCCGATATGAGCTTATCTTCAGCAATCTAACGATGTAAATGCCATTTTCGAAAATGCTGACTGTCAACCTCTTCTTGAGAGGGATTTGCTGATTCAATAGAGCTCTCATAACATAATGGCCAACAAAATTGAAAAAATTGAGCGGATTATTATTTTATATCCGAATTTATCAATTCGCGACCAGTTTAACCCTTTTCTATCTGTGCCAATAAGTTAACTCGTAAATCGGTTAATTATAGAAAAATATACCAGCCTTATGGACACTTGAAAAATGTAGTAGCTGCACAGGATTTGGTTTTTATGACAACTATTATTTTGCCATCTTCATTTCAAGAAATCCCATGTACTAAAGCCCAAAATTATCAAGTTGAAATGGCTATTTTTTGGAAGTATACCCTAAATGGCCAGAAATTACGGATAGTTTGGAAATTTTAACCAGATTTAGTGGCATAGGTTTATAAATGGTGACTTAATAATTTTTTTTTATTTTTTTTTATTGCCAGTGCCAGTAATATGTATAATCTAGAATAACAAACAGAGCACTACTAAAAAATAAAGCAAATATTAGGATATTAGATAATAAGGTAAGAGAGCAATAAATAGAATAAAGGTTTTCAGTCTTCTAGTTTCTTACTTTTGATACTAAGTTTAGATCTCTGTAAATTGAACAAAAAACGAGTTTTTAAATTTATTGATCATGCCGAATTTGATTTCCAGATTGTATTTGTCTTAAATAATGCGCGAATCTAGATAAAAGTTACTGCAAATCCATAAAGTTACATAATATTTTATACAAAGTTTACGTCTCCGATCATTCGAGAAGCTCGGTTTTGGACCCGATTGAAAGCAGTAAAATGAGTTTTCGGTGCACCAGCTCAAATTTGAGAATTATACTCCAACCTATGTCTTTTTTACTGTAATTATGGAGTACAGAAAAACTTACATCGACGTTAAAAGTTTCATGGTCAACCCTGTTGGCTTCACCCTATTTAAGAACAATATTAATAACTTGCGTAAAGCCATTCCCAATGCAAGAAGAACGTTTTGCGATGAAAAGGAAGGAAAACAGTAAGAGGTACAAAGTGATCTGTCATCATCTGTAAAGTATAATGAATTAAGAGTTCCTGATAGAAAATCAATGATAAAAATTTGAGAAAGGGTCGGAAAAAAGTACGGATCCCTAAGGGATACCAGCATTTAAAAAATGTTGAACGGAACTTACGCCATCCACCACTACCTGGATTTTGCGGGAAAGGACAAACTGTCCAATCCGTAAAACTAACAAACCATAAAAGCCGCAACTGCCCTCTATTTGCTAATTAGACCTCTGGCCACGATCAAATGCTCCTAAGATATTGAGTGCAACGACTTATGATTCATCAAATTTATGAATGCTCCTTTCCATTATTTAGTAACAATATTAATTAAGTCACCTGCTGAACGCCCTTTGCAAAAACGATACTAACGATCAGAAATTGGAAGTATCTTCCAGTTATTTCATCATCTGGAAATTTAATATGATCTCAAGTAAATTAGAAACCAACGAGACGATAGCAATTGTGTAATAATTTGAGTCCAATTGAATTAGACCTTTCACTTACTGCCTTTTTTCGCACAGGATATATGTTAATATTTTTCCAAATGAAGGGTAGAATGCCGCTTTTACAGGGATTTACAACAATATTTCAGAACAATTAGGGAAATACTATCCGGTACTTGTTTGTTTTAATGTATCCGAGAACCTAACCGACAATTCTATTTACTGGCGAGGAGGTTACCTTTTTTTGGCCAAAAATCCTTTTAGAGGTGGTACAGATGATTTTTTTTATGTATAATGCATTACTCCAAATGTTCATTTCTATCTAGTCCGCATTTTTACAGTACCATAATCAACAATTAAGAGGGGAAATCACTTGTCATGACTACGACGTTGGAAATTAAGTCAATGGTCCGTGTTTCCTAAAGGATAATTGACGAAGATATTATATTTCTCCGCATGTTAAAAACTAGTCCAGTAAATAATCTGTATCGTTGACCCGATCTGGTATTCTCGTAATCCAAATGTTTACATTCTTTTTTGACCTTTGCTATACCTGTAAATGTAAAAAATATGCAAACAGAATCTTTAAGAGGAATGTTTGCAATTAAATGCTTCCTCACAAAGATGGCTAATAATTGTGAAAATGTTGCAATAAAAAAAAATCAAAGTGTTTTTACTTTTCATGGCAAAAAATATGCTGACTTTGATCTACTTTCTTTTCTAGAAAACGTTCAGTTTATTGGTACAATAGTATGAAAATGAAAAATAAAAAATGACATGATGTAAACTTCTTACAACTTCTGCAAATGGAGGAGAAGGGCATGTAGGATTTCCAACTGCATCAACTGGTATTTCTGCGAACAAAATTCAAAGTGGCAAAACATTTCATTCACAATTTCAAATTCCAGTTCCAAAGGGTTAGAAATTTCAGGTTAATCAATTAGAGTGAACTTTACTATAACGCCAAACTAATACGAAAAGCAAAAATGCTTATTTTGGAAGAAAATTAACTATAGGTTCGAAAAATGACAATACTTTAAGAGATCTTAGACATACTTTATCGCTTGCACACCACGGAAACAAATCAGCATTACAGACCAAAGTTGACCTTTTACTGAGATCTTTTACAAAATCTTTTACACCATACTTTTTTAAACAATTGGTGATCGTTGTAGATGGTCAGCCCAACGAACGATTTTCAGTATACGACTGGTGACAACTATCATAGGAGCGAGATAAAAATTTGGCAACCTGGGATGAGCTCAAAATATTGAAATTATAGTAAATAATGGCCATTCTATGTATTGATTGGCTTATAAAAGTATGCTCCATATATATTTTTTTTTAATTCTTGAGTAGCATTATATCCTGCAATTATGAACAGCCCACGAAATTTGACCGATTTCTCATTTTTAGAATTCACCTTTGAGGTAATAAAAACTTGTGGTACACCTGTCAATTTTCATTTTGGTTTGGAGTATACTCTGTTTTATATTTTAATGAACCTCGATCGAAGATATTATAAGACATCTGGTGGAATTGCTTAAGTATATCTTTACACCGTTTATATGCCAATCTTTAAAGTAAGAGACTGACTCGAAAGTTTAAGCTACATTTATTTATGTACTGGTACAATTATTTTAATTTTGAAACGTATCTTGATTTTTGTTGTATACACAGCACCGTAATATACTGGTACTTTCAAGTAAATTGGTAAAAACATGGTAGGCAGGGTAAATAATATTTTGACCAAAAACGTCAAAATTTCAGGGGCCATATACAGTATCTAGATATATAGTTGAAGAGAATTACTTCTTTTGAAGACAATCTTTTAAGGATCAGCAGTGTACTTTGATGCTGCTTCAAGTAAGTGTTGAGCATCGACAATGGCTATGTGCCTATTATTTATTTATGTTTATCTTAACGTTCTTGGTTATTGTTGTATCTTTTAAGATGCCTTTTACTTTGGATGTAGTATTTTAAATACCGCACAATCGAATAATTTTCTAATAAAGAATAATTCGTATTGCCTGAGTCGCCGGCAATTTGCAGACGTAGGTGCGGCTGATTTCAATGCATAATTTAACATTGGTATAGAATTGTATATTGTGATAGCTGTTTTTGCAGGAACTCAACCACAGTAAGCAGTCATTTAGAATAAAATTAAATGTTCAGGGAAATATGAGACAACCTTGATGTTTTTCTTGACCCTATCAGTAAATAGATTATACTACTTAATGGCAATTGTTTCTAAAAAAAACTCTAACTATATGGTTGATCAGATAATGGGGAATATATTGCTGTAGGCAATCTCAAACTGTATTTAACAATGTGTCGTAGTGGTAGGAGAAGGACAAACTTAAATATTAATCCAAGTGATCAAGTAATGGTTTAGCTTATATTTTATATCCAACGTCGCATAGAGCGATCTTCCGATAATCTGCGACAATATATTATAACCTCCTTTTTTATATGGGGACTTGAATTATCTCAATCCACTCTGAATGAAGCTGTTCCGTGTGTTTACACGAGGCATTTTATTCCCGTATATGTTTTGTTTTCCATACAAACCCGCGGTTTTGCGTTACGATAGTGTTGGGATTTTTTTTCCACCAAAATGTTGTTGGTTTCCTGCGAATTTTTGCACTCACACAAACAAAAATCCGGTATTTTGTTGACTCGTCTAAACTATGAGAGAATTTGTTGCTGAAGCATCTGGAATAAAATACCCCGTATAAACACACCCATTGACAATTCAAATATGTTCAATTAGCATTTGAAATGATTGGCCTTAGACATGCGGAGCATATTGAAATAGTTCAATTGGAGTTGCATTCTTTCCTAGAGCCCGACCTGAATATATGAATTTAATTGTACGTCTGATTACAGCTAGAAAAGAAGATGGTCGCACTGGGAAAAAGTGTGTTTCGTCTGTAAGAGCAGGCCATTCACCCTTACTTCAGCTCGAAATTTATTAGGATAGAAAAAATTCTTGCCACTCCACGGATTTATTCTCGGCATAGGCTTTAACTTCATTTGCCATCAATTCAAGACATCATTTAGGGTTTTTTAATGTTTGGTAACTATAGGATCTTTAGGATGAATGTTTTAAAAATATTTTTCTTTTTTAAAGTTAGCTAAGGCCTTTCTTCGTTTAGGAAGTAAAAGTTTCGACACAATTAGAACCAGCTGAGATGAAATTTTGAGTGATTCATATCTAAATTTGTTATCTTGCAATAATGAAGGATTCAATGACCTAAGGTTATAGGTAGAAGAGGAGTTGAATGTTCTAGATTGAGTATGAGAAAATGAGAAATTTAGAATTTTTTTCGGTGAATAGGGTCGTCCGTCGGTTCAAGGAGCATTAAAATATAATTGTCATAGACGGAAGAAGCTGATAAGAAATTCCAAAATGCAAAGAAGTTAATTAGAAATATGATTGTCTTGTGCTATTTCCTTGGTTAATCTTTGGCTGTACATTCTACTCAATCATTCATTTAATCACGTGTTTATTGATTCTTGATTCTTACTTTGTTGGTTATATTTATATTTTTTTTCCAGGACTACTTCATTGAAATATACAAAAGACCTTAAGGACACCTACAAAATTCTATCATCTAGAAAAAATATATTTTGTATTATGTTTATCTTTAAGGGTGGCAAAGGCCTTCGAATTCTAAATATTATTAATATTAGATAAATTCTTCCAGTTGCTTTATTTTTGACAGTAAGTTTTAAATAGTACAGTCAGAAATTCAGTGCGTATGGATCATTTTTGATTTCATGTCAAATTTTATCTTCTAATTTTAAAGAGTTCTCCTCTTCAATAAAAGCTCAAGGTTCTAATTGGTGTGTCAATTGTTAAGCCAATTTTTTAATAGCTGTATTGCTTTGGTAAAACTAAGCGAGTTTTACTTTAATATCTCAAAGCAACAGCTTTTGGCTTTATGCGCATTTTAATTTTTTTGTGTTGGTTATAAAACATTTATGTCAAACTTTTTATATACATTTATGTAAAAAAAAATATATAAACGAGAATCGTGTCATGTGATGATAGTTTCTGTGATCTTCAATATGATTTTAACTAACAAATTTGAAAAAATTACCGCCTTGTGGTGAACACCTTATAAAGGTTTTATTTCCCCTAAATCTAAAAACCATTTGGCTTACAAATAAAGCCATAATCTTTTTCGGGTTTGTGAAAGCAACACAGCTAATAACTCGTTTCCCTTACATTAATCCTAAGACATAAATCAAAAATTCTCTTGGGTGCTTTTGAGTTTATCTTGATAAAATTTACCTGATTGCTTTACAATCATATTTTCCCTGAAAATGTATGATGAGCCCTAAACACTGCAACTACAGCTTCTAAGTTACAGTTAATACATACTTAACACTTTCAAACCTGAACTTTTTTTAGAAGAGTTAAAAATGATTTAACTTGTTTTTCCGAAAACTAATGAGCTCTCAAAATTATACAGTTAAAAAAATTCATATTTTTATATCTAGTTAGGCCTACCAGACTTGTCCATCCATATGGACATTTTGACTCAAGTGTTGCAACAAAAAAAGAAAAGTTTAGTGGAGTTTTTATTAATTGTATTTAAAAATAATTAAAATAAAATAATTACTTCAGTCTTACAATATAAATAATAATACTAAATATAAAATAATCTCTTGCTCGTCATTATTGCGTACGAAATTTGACAAAGCAGCTTCTTTCGTTTAGACAGCATAAATTAATTTTGCATTTACTGCACATAACATGTGTTTTTCTCCAACAATTTTCTAATTTACAACGCGAAGCTTCTTGTTTGCTGTCGGGACCAGTGATTTTCACAATCAAACCGAAGGTCAACAAATGGACTTGTTTCAATTTGAACCCTCTTCGGAGATAAATATGACAGCGCTTCTGATAATTTTTCGTCTTTTGGGCCTCCTCGTTTTCGAAAATTATTTGTCTGATTACTAATCATCATTAGAAATTTAGCTAAGCTTAATTGAAATTCTGACAAACATTTTATTTTATTAGTGGGAACTCCTCTTTTGGCGGCATTGGTTTTGTTCGCAATCCAACTAGCAGAAGAAGCAAAATTTAGAAACTGGGTTGTAATTTGCAACGGCCATTTCTTTGAATATATAAATATTTGGTAATACCCAGTTAGTTGGTCAAGTAGATTAACTCCTCTCATCGACTCGTTATATCTCTTGATCACTTCAGGTTGCGGTACTTCAACATGATTCTTTTTGTTTGTTTATAATGTGTACAGGTTAATGATGATCCAATTCCAGTGAAATTAGAAGCGATGTGTACCGGTTGTTTGTCCAACCATCACTATTGATATCTGCTAATTTCTGGAAAATAATTCTTCATTTTTTTTAAAGCTTATCCAGCATCGATAATACCCATTTCCTGTAGTATTTTAAACAGATAGTAACTACTAAAATAGTTATCGAAGTATAATTTGTGACCTTTCGATTCTATTCTTGCTGCAAGGTGAAGCACAATACAGGACCAAACTGTTATAAATTGTATTTGGACAAGTCAGTATTCGACCCCAGGTACAAGATGAAATCATACTGTTGTCTCGACTTCTCACATAGTACGAACATTTTTATACTCCAAGGCTTTGGTTTATTTTTGACGTATGCTTGGCTGATAGTATTTTTTTAAAAAGGATCATCTGCTCGTTAACACAGATATTTTTTTTAACTGAAGTTGATTGCATCGAAATCAGAGGCCAAAGTTTATAGAACAGGTCGATGTTATTTGCTGGTATATCTAGGACATTTACATAATGTAGATTCCTTAGTTGGAAAAAACGTCTCGTGTCATTGCATTTAAAACTAAGTCCATCCCCATCTTTCGATTCCAGTTTATTTTGAGCTTAGGTATCTTGGTTGCACCATTAGATAAATATATTGCCATTAACCGCATAATTTCTATTGCATCAGTCGGTTTAAAAGCAATATTATTTTGCATATCGTACAAATTGGTAATGGATGCTATAATGTCAAAAAGTTGTTTGGTAAAATATCTTTGAAAAAATGAAAGAGGTGAGTGTTCGCCAATAATCTCAGTAGTGTCATCTTCAATTTGACTCGTATGTAATTTCAACACAATCCATTTTTTTTCGCTATTGTATGTCTTTCTTATCCGTAAGACTCATATTTGAGTCGGCTTTCGTGAAATCGAGTGTTAGAAGAAATAGAAGAGTTTTATCGCCAAAACATTCTCCATTTTCTTGGTTGTCTAATTCATCCTCTGTTTGTTCTCTTTCTATGCTACTAGTGCGAGTTAATTGGGAGTTTATACTTCTAACGGAAGTTGTCCATCCAGAATCTAATTTCTTCAAGCCGTAGTCTGTAATCTTTTACAGACTATGGCTTGAAGAAATTAGTTTGTTAATAGATTTTGTTAATGACGAGCTTTTATAGATTCCAATTGAATGGTGGCACATTTAAGTTGCTGATAAGAGACGTCACAATGCAGAACAGTTCAGAAAAATTGTGATTGTCTTGTGCTAATAATAGTTAAACATTGGCCACCGAGAAACCGGACAACAAGAAATAGTAATTATATTACTCCTTCGGTTTTGTTATATGTAATACAGGTGCACGGTGGTGCCTGATTCCGAAAGTTCCTGCTTTGACCTTGGCCGTACATTCTAATCAATCAATCAATCAATCAGTCAAATAGTAATAACAAGAATTAATACCTTTTAATGTCTACTTTGATTTGCCTCCGGTTGATATATCTTTTTTTCTGACGTTTGACATATTTTAGTACACTTGTATAAGTATTGTACACTATCATCAATTCAATTAACTGCATTTTTAACCTAATGCATACTTTTATGAATGTATATAAGCTATGCTCACACAGACTTTACATATTTGAAAATGTCTCACCCTCCTTGTTAGCTTAAAAGCTCATGTTTTATAAAAATCGGGTGGTTTGATGATACGACCGGATCTTATAAAATGCCGACTCGAACTTGCTACTGGAGCATTACTTAAATTTTGCTCAATTATCGATTTTTCATGATTACCTTTGGGTCATCGTGGTTTCCGTTTTGACGAACATTTGGTGTATTCATTGATTTCCGCAAATGAATTGAATTTCGACAAACATTGTTATTATTTTCGTTACGTAGACAGAATGATCGCAATGATCGTGGATGATCTGAATTTGATACAACAACGGCTGGTTTCCATTTACTATATATTTTATTAGTACACGACATTATGTTATAATGGCCATTTTATTATATTAAATTTTATGATTTATTTGATTTTGCTTCAATCTTTCCATAGGAATAACCTGGTTGCTATAAAAGCTTATCATGAACTGGAATTTTAGTTGTTAACAGTCTACTCATTAACATTTTTGAAGGTAATAATCCGGTATTTGCAACTGGAGTCGTTCGGTACTCAATTTAGGCATTTGTTTACCTTGACTTTCTGTAACTTTTTTAATCATACATTTTTCAATATGTACTGCCTTTACAGTAAAACTGTAAGATTGTGGATACCGTGGACTGGAAAATATGAATTTGAAATACCAAGCTTTTACAAAATCATTCATCTTATATGGAATTGAATGAATTTATAATAACTATCGCTACACACACAATTAAAATTATTCATATATTTCGTGCAAATCCATATAATTCCCTAACGCTACATGTACACTGTACATAAATATATATATAGAGCGTAAAGTAGCAATTGCACATAGCACTCGGCCAGCATGGTTTGATGAATTATTTTTTTACTAAATTCCTCATCAGATCGAAATTGAGCTTTGCTTTGCACACCATCTACATCTGAATAATTAAAATAACGACACACGTCACCGCTGTCATTATAGATTCTTGTCTGAAACAACATATTTTGGAATTCCATGATTGCTAAAAATCACTTTCAGTTGTGGATTTTTCAACATCTCCTTTTCAATTTGTGCATGATTAAATTCGGCTGAGTTCAAACTTTTTGAAGAAAAGCGAACTGGTTCGTTTTGCTGCATCAAACAACTATACCTAGACCATCTTTTGAAGCATCGGTTTGTAAAGTAATAGGTAATTTTGGATCTCAAATTTGAATCAGCGTAATCGATCGAAAAGAATAAATATTTTTTTTTAATAAGAGACGTAGTGGTAGATTTAAATCCGAATAATTTAGAATAAAACTGCGATAATTAATGGTATCCAGAATTTTTTCCAGTTCAATTCGATTTTTTGGTTGTTGTTTGTTTTGAATCGCACGTATTCTTTCCCTGAGAAAATATGCCCCAAGTATTTATTTGGATTGTTCAGTACAGTTGTTAAGTTGTTATATGTGTTCTTCTTTGGTACTGCCACATACTAAGATATCATTAATGTAGATGAAACATCCTGGTTAATTACAAAAATGCTTAGAATTTATTTTTTGAAAAAACTCTAGTAATATTTTCAAACCATAAATAGATGCACGTTGAACTGGTAGCAACCAAATAATGCGAAGAACGTAGTATATTTTTTTGATTCGTCATCTATTCTTATTTACCCAAATCCGTCACATAAATAATCCTTATTGACCTGCATGAAGAAATTTATTACTTCTAGTTGTAATGAATTAACATTATGAACTCGTTGAGTCAAGCCCATTTCAACATATGACTGAAGACATTGACAGTAATTTTAAAAATTAAATTGAGTATGGAACCACCAAATGCTTTCAATGATAGTGTTTAATTTCGAAAAACTGGTTTAGGTGGAATTGCTACATATAAGTTTTTATGTGGAATGTTGTCATCAGCACCACTATCCAATTTGAATTTTTGTATCCTGTTTCCAATTTGTATACAAATTGGATACAAAATTTATTTTGTATATAAAATTTATAAATTTTCATTCCATGACTTATTTTATGGCATCTACTTTGCAGTTCACCTCACTAACTGAATCAACAAACAATGTATCCAGTGTATAGTCCTTATTATCCTCATATTCAGCGTCGTCTATTGTTTCTTGATTTGGCATAACCGAACGACATACATTCGCAAAGTGATTAAATCTGTTGCATTTCTTACATCGCTTTCCAAATGCTAGGCATTTTCCAAAACAGTACTTTGTTTGCATTAGTAGTACCCGTTTACCCACATTTAGGATTATAATACTAATTGGGGTTCTGTGAATTTCTTTGGAACTGATTTGATTACCTCCATTATTTGCAAATTTTGAATAATATGAATTTTCTTGATGTGCACCGGATTTTGAGGGACCCTGTTTTGAGGTTATTTTATAAATGCCTTGAGGTGCCACTAATTTAGCACCTTGTTGAATTTATTTTGCTTGAACCTTAGTCAATTCTGCTAGAAATGAGCTATGTTAAGTCAGTCAAATGGAATTTCACATGATGACGAGTTCTATATAGAACGGTAGCATTTATACCATACAATTTTTTTAAAAAGATCTACAAATCAATTAAATTAGCCAGTGCACAAACAAGTAGTGTTCGGATAGTGAAGTTAAGTCGCGTTTTTAACGGCAGCAGGCAGAGGTTTAAAAAAATGTACTAATATTGAATACCACAAGCCAGGGTTTTGGGTATTAAGCTAGCATTTTAATTATCACTACACAACCGATGGCCCATGAAAATGTCACAAGGGAATTATTATATATATTTTATTAAAATGTCCTCAAATAAATAAACTGACATCCATTTAAATATGTAATGAGCACATATTCAATTTATCACCATTTTTCGAACAAATCGTTAATATTTTATTCAGCCGAAATTTTATGTTCAAATAATATGACGATTTCTAGGTTAATTCAATATTATATTTATTGGGTCAAATATAAGGATACGAACCGAATCATTATAATAAAGTCTCACCTATAGAAAATAAATCAAAATAAAAACGAAACCAACACAAAATTTGACCGCGACCATTAAATCAGATTAAATGCTCATCGATACGAAAATAAAACGTACAAAAAAGTTAATAAAACTGTCGAACACGACTTCGAACGATATTTACCGCACTTAAATCAAATAAAACATCAAAAATTTCCTATAGTCATCTATATACAGGCATACAACACAAAATCTTTTCAAGAGATAAATGGAATTTTCATATTATGGAAAAATAGGAAAATCTGACAAGTCATTCGACCATAATTTTTCACTTAATATGATTCCTTTTTTTATCGATTGACCGCGTGCATTCACATCAACAAACGCAATCAAAATATTATCCATGTTTGAATGAATGGTTGAACACCTCTTATATTCACTCGTTTGTCTCGATATTAATATATGTAATGCCATGTAAGTACACATAGGAACACATTATACATACATATTTATATAATCAATTAACATACTGGACAGATAGAAAATGTGATCATAAATCATTAATACAGATTTTAGTTAAATTTTGATTATGCCATTTTACGCAGGGTCTCAAAATGGGGGCGCTTGGGTTTTTTAAATTAATGTATATTAATACAAAAAATTCTTAAATATCATTAGTGAACATAGAATAAAACATGTTGTCTATTCCTACTCAATTATGACAAGTCCAAGATATCAGGAACCCGTCACTCTTTCTTTCTAACGATCGTTAATTCTAACGATGAAAAGTGCGGTGTTTCATAGTTAGAATTACAGGATGATTATCATTGAACGACTCGAACAATTTCTGGATAGGTCTCCCACTCGTATAACGCATTGCTGCCTCGATGTACAGTTCGATTACTTTTAAACGCTTCCATTTCTATTCGGAATTCTAAACGCTGGATATGTAAATAGAATAAGAATGCTTTCAGCGGCTTCGATCATTTCTTTATTTAGTTATATCCTTAACTCTTTCGTTGTTCTTCTTAATAATCATGCATGATAAATCTCCATAGAAAGGTCAATACCTTTGACATCCTGTGAAAGTTGGAGTATCTTTTTATAAAATAGTCGATAAAAGTTATAATTTCTTCGATAGTTAGTTTATGCTTCCTCATGTGTTTCGTTTATCTGACCCATGTCTGCTTTTCATCAACTAATAAATGTGTTCCATACCACCACTGTCTGTTATTAGCTGGTTAGCTCGTGGTTGTTCGTATAAACCGAATATCAGTAAGTTTCTCTTTGGATAGCCACGGTATATTTATTTGCTTAACTTAACCGAGTTAGTTGATCTACCACGCTGGATATGCCAATTAGCCAAATGAATCGAAATTGCTACTAGCATCTGGTAATAGGTTCCGCTTGGTGTGTAGGTTGCACATCAGAGGTATCCTTATATAAGGATCATATATGTGGATCGTTATATGTGGAAATGGTTATAAACTCGTTATTTTTAAGACACACTTTAGGTCTAATGTTATAGAATACCTAATTTATCTTAAATCATCGTGGTTACGTCTCAGTCAGATATCAGGTTTACAGAGTGAGGTTTGCTCATTGTGAAAGTCCATCAAATGACATATATCTGAGTCCAACTTTAATTCTGATATGTACGGAAAGTTAATATCTCGTAAATGAGTTTAAGATCGTTATTACTGTTAATCTTGGAGATTTACATTGTTGCCGGAACAAACTCGTGAGTTCATCTGATTTCGTCCTTACGTGTTTGTGGTGTCAGTAAGGCTGGATAGACATGACCTTAGTGAAAGATAATTATATTAAGAATTTAAAAACAGAAATTGAGAATTATACTTTTTAATGTGCATAACCAAAATAGAAATACCCCAAAATGCTTATGAATTATCCGATAAGACTCGAAAAAAATTACAAGTTCAACGTTATGCTTGAAATTTCACGATATAAGTTAGACAGCAAACCCCTTAATAAATTATGTTCATTTAAATATAAATTATGATGCAGCTGAAACCGTATTAATGGTGAATTATTCCTAAAGTAAGTTGGGTACATATTACAGTAAAACAAATTTAGTTTGTTAAAGTAGATCGTCCTATAAAAAATCCGTGTTGTCTCTTGGATATAGTATCCTCGGTCTGGGCAAATAATCTTTTTTGGATTATTTTCTCAAACATTTTTGGACAACTATTAAGTATTGAGATTGACCTATAGTTTAAAATATAAGTTTTGTCACCTTTTTTAAACACCGGTTCAATTTTTGCAATTTTTCATTGATCAGGAAATTTCCCGTCAAACAATGATTTATTGAAAATCATTGTAGGAGGTTCGTATATGGTTAGAGATGCGGTTTAAGAAAATAAGGATACAATTGATCGGTCCCAGGACCTTTGGTTATATCAATAATGTTGAATTCAAATAACGTTTCAGATTGAGTAATTGAAGTACAAGGAAACGTTCTGGAATTGTTAAATAATGATCCACTAATTTCAATGTCAACGTGAAAATTATTAAGGTGGTAATTTTGCGATCCAGGATTATAAACGGATTTGAAAAAATCTCGGAATAAAGTGCAAACATTTTCAATAGTAGTTGAATATGCACCGTTGTAAGGCATGTGCGGCGAGAAGGTGTTTGATTTTTTTTTTTGCAATATGACCAACATAATTTCGGATTGTTACTCGGAGAATTTTCGGTTAATATAATAAACTTGTTGTAGCAATCCTATTCTTTGTTCTTTTTTTGCTCAAGGCCTTATTTTAGAGAACATCGGATAGTATTCATTATCAGGAAATATTCTATTTATACACCTAAAATAATCCTTGACATTCAGCAGTTTTATCAAATTAACCGAATACCAATCCGTAAAAAGTTTTATTATTTTTATTAAGGCAACGCTTAGTGGTACATTTGTCTCAATAATATGGTTAATCGAACTATAGACAAACTCAATAGAAGTATTAGTGTCAATATGGCTTAAATTCCCAGTCCAGTCGATTGACCAAATTTTGTTATTGATGTTGCTATAATCATACTTTTTCAAAATTTTATACCGATGCCTTACTTTCTTATACACTAATTTTCTTTTGTATTTGCCAGTGATATTTAATGGTAGATGATATTTTTCAACAATAATAAGGTTATCAATGGATGGAATGACAGTAAAACTGAATGATTCCAGATTACTAAGAATTAAGTCGAGAAGCCGATAATTGTGATTATAAACATTATTATATTGGCCTTTAGGTATCATTGCTTTGGTAGTCTCATCAAATTTCTATGAAATGAGTGATAAATTAAGATCACCAACGATTAGAAAATACGATGAAGACTTATCTATATTAATAATTCTATCCAAGTTAAAATAATTTGTTAAAATAAGTTAAGTATTTTTCACGAGTAGATTCTGGATAAATATAGAGAGTTTTCACATACAAATTCTTGCTATTTGTTTCTATACAGACCCATATTTCTTCCGCGTATGTTTCCCAATTTGGTATTCGGTATATGACATTAAATTATCCCTACTACCAATCAAACATCCTCCTCCATCAAGGTCAAATTCCTATCACATCTATATACTATAACTCCCGATGGAAAGAGTTCAGGAAAAATATGGAAAGAGTTTCATAAATTCTGTTAATTAGCCTTGTCTCAGTGAGACAAATCACATCATAATTGCATAGATACATGTTGTTCTTAAAAATTGCCAATCTTGTTTTTAATCCATTAACATTTTGGTAGTAAATCGATAAATCAAACATGAAAATTCTAAATTAAAATTAAGTAAAAAATTAATAAGAAAAAAACAAAAATAGTTAAGAAATGACAGCTTTAAGTTTATTTATTATATTACACGACGATACCTTTATTATTTTGGAACTTGCGGTTTTTCTTGCCAAAACACTATTATTTTCGACCCAGTCAAATTCTAATAGCTTATTTGGTCTTAATTTTTTTAGCTTACGCCAAAAGATGTTTATTTAGGGATGTCAGATGGTCGGTGATAAAAAAGTTATTATTCCCATAATGTTTGCTAAGGCTTAGATCCGTAATGAGTAAATTTTGGCTAAACTCAATTATCTTAGCCTTAAGTGCATCAAAAATCTTTTGTTTCGCTTGTACACTCACATTCGATAATGATTGGATTGATAGTATTATTTTCTGAAGGAAGCTTATTTCATTTTGATGGAATTTTCAATGATCTTAGAATTTGATGCACTATAGTCAACACAAGCTCATTACTTTGAACAGGTACACCATGTAGTACAATGTTTTAACGTCTGGAATTTTCTTAAAACTGTTCCAATTTGATGTTGATTGAATTAATCTGTTTCTTTAAATAGAAGTTTTCCTCATCCAGATTTTTAATTTGCTGACCCTAATTCTCGACTATTCAATATCATTTTAAAAAGCATTCAAACTTTGCATTTATTGTATGATTTTTGTTTTTTAAACACAACCACCGACTCGTAATACATCGCCATGTAGGAAAGGAGACAAAGATTTTTATTTTATTAACATTTGCTATCGGTTTCTGATTTACAGGATTTTAAATTTGGTTTTTAAAATATTGCCTGTTTTTTTGTCCTAAATCTTAGTTGGATGTTTCTTTTCTTCTGTCGAGAAAACTTCTTGGATAGTTACAATTTTTTGGCATTTGTTGAAAACACCAAATAAACCATAATCGTTGGCATTAAAGTTTGAGAGCTTGCAAAACAGTCAGTGAAAAGGGTGGTCTTTTGTTACTGTAGTGGCTCCAAAAATGAGTTGTTTTAATGCTTTGTTTTATTATTAGAGTTAGCTGTTTTACGTCTTAATAATTCTCTGAGGGCGGCCGAACCTTAAATTATGTGTAATTAACTTAATAGTTGCGATACCACTAGATGAACAGTCGCAGGATTTTTGGATTGTTTGACATAAAACTACTGAGATGAAGTGGCTATCTTTTAGATATTCTAGAATTGATTTGCTACAAAGGTTTTAAATCCAAAAATATTTGGGTATTTCATTAATTTTCATATTTTGTTACACCATGTTCATTAAACTCGTAAGTAAACTTTTTTAGCATAATTTGAGTTTTAGTAATATTAACTTGGTTGTTTTTGGCGCTACACAAATTTTTGTGCCTCGTTGTATTAAGACTGTGTCCGAAACCCATGATAAATGTGTATGACTATAATTTTTGTCATTTATTTGAAAAATATTCCCCTACATTCCCAATTTTTTAATACGCTCTGTATTTTTCAAAATCTATCGTAGTAACTGACTGTAATAATTTGGATATCTTCGTTTTCATCAAATAAATGTCAAAAATGTACATTCACAAATATTTATCAGTTTCGCACACAGTCTATATTTCGAAAGTTATAATATTTACTTCTAAATTTACAGTAGTAATATTTAGAACGTACGGACTATGGACACACAGTTAATACATAATGTCCTAACTACATAAACTTGACCTTAATTATCATCAGTCTATGTAAATCATTTTAGAATGATTAATTATTGTGTCTGCTGATTTTTTGGAGTTTTCTGAATGAGTTTATGGCATACAAACTGTTTTTACTGAAAAAGAAATATCTCAAACCGAAATTTTGGCTCAGTATTTTGTATTTATTCTAAACACGAGCAATGCCTTGAATTACCTTCAGCTTTTGTAAGCATTAGATTTACTTTAAATTAGGTAATCTTTTCTTTTTATGAGAATAAAATTTAATTTATGTAATTTTTTCTTTTACTTGTATGCCTCATTTACGTCATGTCATCGTCTTCAAAATATCATATCACTTTCGAAATATTTCATTTACTTAAACCTTCTTTCCAAGTTTCAATTTACCAAATGTTTTCAATATTTAGGAATTGGTAATATTCTATCCGTTGACATCGAGCTACTGTATTTTTTAGAATAAGATTTATATTAGGTAAATTTTACACTTTTATGGTGGCAGTTATAATCATGATACAAACTTTGGTAAGGTTAAATTTACAAGATTACGCCACTTAGTTTAAACTTACTTTTAATAGACTGGCAAGTAAAAATTAGCCAAGAAGTGATAAAAAAATGTCTAAGTTTTTGCTAATAATCTAAAACAAATGGATGATTCGTCTTTTAAGCCAATCAAGTTTAAGTGGAAAAGTATAGACCACCCAACAAAAGATCATTTAAGCTCAAAAAAAGGTGTTTGGGATATGACCTTAGATGACGGGAAAAATTATGACTAATGGAACTGGAAAAAAGAATAACAATATCGTTTATTTTCAACAATATCAACATTTTTAAAATCCTCTAAACTTAAACTAGAATTGGAAAATTATCAGGGTAAACCAAACCATTAATTTGGATTCTGAAATCTCCATAAAACCAAACAAGTGCCCAGGACAAAATAAAAACGCTCCTTTGGTAAAAATGAAAAATGTTTTGCTGTCTTTCTGAAAGCATCACAAGCATTAAACAATGTGTGGTAAAAAGAATTTTTCCTTAGTTCTAAGAAACTGTCATCTTGAAGGACAATATATCGTTAAACAAAAATAGTTTACCATACTGGTTGTCATCTTTGCAAAATTAATGGCTAGGGAACTGTTAAATAAAAGTTAACAAAAATAAATCGACTTACATCACGTTCACTCTGAATAAATTCACTTGTCTCTCAGTAAAGTTAAATGGTGCAAATATTCCTAAAAAAACGGTTTAATTCCCAAAAAAAGGTTAAGGTTATCCTTATAGGAAGAAAAATCAAAATTTATGTGAAACAACGCAATAATTTTGAACACGCGACATACAGTTATCTATATGTGCGAAACACGGAAACTTCTAGTTACAATCTCAAAAACTTCCAACAACTGGTCTTGTGATTTGAAGATAGTCATCGTGAAGGCCGGACGCTCGGAGAATTGCCGTCGTTTGACCTCAAATGACAAGTCCGTTCCTATATATTTTGAGCTTTACTTTGCAATTTTCTTTGTTTTCCGGTCAATTCCAGCAATTTTACGATTTCTAACGGATAGTTTACTACTTCATTCTGGTTGATAACTGTGTCAACCGATTTGAAGGAAAATAAATGTCTCGGGATGAAATTTTGAATGGTCTTGTATCTTCAACATTTTTGTTTTTCGGTGCCCATATGGTTTAGCCAATTATGGTTATAAAATTTTTGCGCCATAATCAAAAAAAACATGTCGAATGAGCTCTGCTTCGATTTAATCAACTGGCAAAAATCAGCGGGCTATATGATGAATTCAATCGAGATGTCAACTGCGATTTTCCCATTACCAATGACCAACAATTGCTTCGAAAACACCGCCAATCGGAGGGTTTTCACATACAATCACAAACTTGATAATTTCAAGCACTCACTTGTTTCATCAGCTGCAGTTGAACGTGGAATAACAGAAATACTCGGACGAAAATCATCGGACAACAGAATGATGGTTCAACCAAAAATGTTTTGATTGTCATGAAAATCTTTCAACGTTCTGCTCAGCGCCTCCAGTGACCTTTTGTGGGTCATCGGGCGTTCGTCGCAAACGAACAATTTACATTTCTTGTGCTGTTTTAGGCGATGTTGTAATTGGTGTCTGTATGTAGAATGCACGTCCTCCTTCTAAAAAAGTGGTTGATATTAGAGATGAAGCCAATGCCAGGGCAACTTTATGTTAAAAAAGTTTTGTCAGTCCCTCCAGGAGCATCCAGGAATGAATCCACTTGCTCTATTGTTCACAACTTCCACCATAAGATTGTACGCAGCCTTTTGTTGTTAATTCAATTGCGGAACATTTTTATGAACTGCTCCAGCTAATGCTTCGGTGTCGCATTGTTGTTTTCTTTGTAATTCGTGGTTGAACGCAGCGTGCATTGAACGGTTAGGTACATTAAATGATTAGGTGCAATGTCGGAAGTTTGGCTAAGAAATAAATGGAAAATTCTTTAGACATGTCGTCAAACAATATGCAAGTTTGAAGCGGTGATAAAGATATGATAGAAACTTTCAGACTACGGTCCCAATGCGAATTGCTCTTGAGCAACTGTAAGCGTTGACACACCTCAAGGTAAGTCTCGTTGAGATTGAAACGACATTGAACCACGAACATTCACCAACAACAATCGAAGATAGTAAACGTCTGGAGCAAATACATTGCAATGTCCTTTAACTGATGTTTCTTGTTTCCTATGCTGAAATGATTTCGAAGATGCGTTCCATGTGTAGTAGCGTGGCATTTCAGAATACAGCGAAGTTCGAACGAAAGCATCTGATTCAAAAACCAACAAGAAGTTGGGTCTCGTGGACCGCAAAGGAAAAATGTATCTAACCGTCTCATTGCTGCTACTCACTTGTATCTCTTGGCCTGAGACTTTTTTAACATGCAGGTTACTTTTCACTTCGTCTTTTATTTCTTTAAAAGTTACAGGACGTCCGTTAAATTTATTTAGCTTGTGAATTGTTAATATATTTTCATTGACAGTTGGCCTTGGTAGTGGTTCAAAGGTTTTCTTGAAAATATTGACCTTCGATTTAAAATTTCTTGCTTAGGTCACATTATCATTTCTAGCGGAGTCACTAGATATTAGGAATTTTTACGTATTTTTTCACAGTTAACTTCCACAGTTAAAATTATTTTCATCAGTAAGACTACCTAACTATCTGTTAATAATTTCATATTTGTCAGGTTATACGTGTCCATCTTGTTGTCTGTCGTTTTTTCTTAGAATATTATTAAACAATATTTTTGCCTGAGTATTTTACACATTTCGGATTTTGACTGTAATACCTTTGAGGTTTCAAATCTCTGACATTTTGTCTCACCTTTTTAGTTCGCTCTGTTTTAACATTTTGCACAGCATTTAGTATTTTACGACCTTTACTATGCAAATCAATGATTATTTCTTGTCACCGGTCGTATAGTCTTGGTGGTTTAGACACACCACGGATTAAGTTCAATCCTCACCGCTAACCACAATGCATCTGAAAGATCTTGTAAAAGTTCTCAGTAATAGGTCAATGTTGGCTTGTAATGCTGTTGATTTTTTTGTTTACTTCTTTGCCGTTTATTATTTCTATGCATAGGGCCAGCCCTCGAAGAGATTTTCAAGTCGATTTACTGGGATAATATTTTTTTTTGCTTTCTGCATTATTGCATACAGTCTTTTTAGTTCGCGGAAGGTATTTTAATTTCTTTCTCTCCTCCTTTGTAAAGAAATACAGATTTGGTCATGTGATAAAGTCTCTTAATGGAAGATCCCTTGCATTATAACTAATTCTATAATATGTACCCAATCTATATTTACAATCTGTTAATTTGATAACATTAAAATTAAATAAAAATTTCAAAAAAAACTTGACATACTATACATAGAATATATTATAATT